>CM077151.1:280495169-280654670 GCA_039583875.1 Platanthera guangdongensis | reverse complement strand
CAACAAAACAAGCCCATAACACATACATACATACACACATACACACACACACATACACACACATTCACACATACACTCATACAGACATACATACATACACAAATTGCTACATAAACTCATACAAACACCCATACATACATACAAATCTGATTCAAACCAATGGAGCACAACAAGCACACACACATACAAATCCGACTCAAACCAATGGAGCATCTAACTAAATCTACTGCCAGCACCTAACAAATCAGGGCAAATGAATATAAACTACACATATACATAAAGCTACAACCGACACTTGGCACAAGGAATCATAGATTTGGAAGGAATCATAGATCTGGAAGGAATCATAGATCTGGAAGGAATCATAGATCTGTAAAAACCTAGATCTACAGGAATGAAAATAATACTGCCGGCACTTAGCACAAGGAGGTTTACCTGCCGCAGCTTGGGTAAGAACATCGACGGACGGAGGAGTTGCGGGCTTGCGGTATAGACTCCCGACGGAGTTGGACTCGCGCGCTTGTAGGTTGCTATTCGAGGAAGAGGAAGGGTACACGGGGGCAAATCACCAGCGAAAGAGGGAAGAAACCTGCGAGAGAGGCTAATCGCTGGTGAGAGAGGAAGACACAGCCGCTTGCAAGTCGTCGAGGAAAAAGAAGGAATCGCGCGAGGGAGCGCCTGGTCACGAGCGTGATAAGAATTGCGAAAGCAGACCTCGAGAGCTCGGAAATGAACTTCATGGGATTGACCTATATGAGATTCTGATAGGAATTAAATTCAATGTCGATTCTCACATTATTTTGGGTCTGCCGAACAGTAAGAATTGGAATTGACAAATGAATGCCAATTCCGAACCCTAAACACAAATAAAATTGAGGTATCTATTTTACGCATTGTATGCTTGAGAAGCCAAACGATTTTGATAGTTTGGGGTATATTTATGAACCTTGCCATTCTTATGATACAACTCAACACCAACCTTATTATATTTTCAATGGTACTTGAAAGTTTTAATTTTTTGAAGGGTAAAAAATGCAGCTAATGTAAAATCTCCTGCTTATAAAATACAATAAATACAAAACAAATTTCATCATAATATAAAGAAGTAGACTAATAGGCATACGTGAAGTGTGACTATGGCTTAAAGTTTTTGTAGTTAAACGAAAACAATGGAAATGCAGGTATTTGCTGATCATCATTCAAGCCACGAGCCAATTTACGTTCTAAGAGACTGGATATGGAACCTGCCTAGAAGGACTGTTTATTTTGGAACCTCAATACCTACAATATTTAAAGGTAATGTGGAGTTGAGATGACTTGCATATCTTTCTACTAAAGTTTTCATGACCTATTGATTTTATGTGAATGATATGAAATTTTAGGACTAACAACAGAAGGGATACAACAATGCTTTTGGAGAGGTATGCAAAACACAATTTGAGAAATCTGGAAACCTTTTGCATTTTGAACTGTTTCTTACATCTTACACAGCTATTGTTGAGATGAATGAAAGTAGAATATCAATGTAGATGCCTGCATCTGCGCTTAACAAATTCAGCAAATAATAAAAGATGATTGAGATGGTGAAATGTTGATGTTAAAGTAGGAGATGGCATGACTTACCAATTAGTGGCATAAGTTAAACGTTAGTTACTATAATCAGAATGAGAAGAAAAAAAACAATTCTGGATCCAGTTTCATGTTTAAGACAAACCAAAGGGTAGGAATGAGCAGACTTGGCATAATTCCACCCACAGATAAAATCCCTTAAATTAACAATTTCTAAATGTGTATGTTATGGTATGGGTATGCATGGCTGGGATAATGTATAAAAATGTGTTTTGATGTAAGCGTGTGTTTGCATGTGAGTCATTTGCCTTTGTGTGTTTGTAACATCTTGATGTAAGAGTGTGTTTTCGTATGTAGATATGTACATATATGGGTATTTATGCGTGATGTATCAGCATGTAAGCATGTGTTTGCATGTGAATGATGCCTATGTGTATGTGCATCATGTGTCTTTGTGTGTGCATGATTTCTTACATCTTACACGGCTATTGTTGAGATGAATGAAAGTAGAATATCAATGGAGATGCCTGCATCTGCGCTTAACAAATTCAGCAAATAATAAAAGATGATTGAGATGGTGAAATGTTGATGTTAAGTAGGAGATGGCATGACTTACCAATTAGTGGCATAAGTTAAACGTTAGTTACTATAATCAGAATGAGAAGAAAAAAAAAACAATTCTGGATCCAGTTTCATGTTTAAGACAAACCAAAGGGTAGGAATGAGCAGACTTGGCATAATTCCACCCACAGATAAAATCCCTTAAATTAACAATTTCTAAATGTGTATGTTATGGTATGGGTATGCATGGCTGGGATAATGTATAAAAATGTGTTTTGATGTAAGCGTGTGTTTGCATGTGAGTCATTTGCCTTTGTGTGTTTGTAACATCTTGATGTAAGAGTGTGTTTTCGTATGTAGATATGTACATATATGGGTATTTATGCGTGATGTATCAGCATGTAAGCATGTGTTTGCATGTGAATGATGCCTATGTGTATGTGCATCATGTGCCTTTGTGTGTGCATGATTTCTTGATGTACAATTATGTTTTTGTATATACATACGTACATATAAAGGTATTTATGAGCGTTGTCCCTGTATGTGTGTGTTTGCATGTGCACATGTAAATGACCCCTATGTGAATGTAAGTCCTGTGTCTATTTGCATGCGTCTGTGAATGTGCATGTGGTGTACATGCCGGTCATTCACAGGAAAACTTACCATATCATTATAGCAGTTTCTTAAAAACTGGAAAATAAAAAAATTATTTTTTTTGCAGGTTTTGTTTGTGTGAGAGGATTTGACCGTGTGACAAGGGCCCCAAAGCCTCTCTACGCCCGACTTCATTTCCCAGCAAGCAAGGCAACTAATAATAGGAAGCTTGAAGAACCAAAGGTGGAAAAAAATTAGCAGTAATTAAGACTGGAGTATGGTTCGTCAATCTGGAAGATGGATTATGATAGATGAGCTGCTGTTTATCCATGCAAAACATCTGCTAGAAAAATTAGTCCATTGCTATCTGAATACTGGTCAGGTGGCATAAAATGAAATCTACTAATTTTGATTTGTGAAATCCTGTTCACAGAATTAGTTTCAATGCTCAGTGCTGTATCAATTCTTCCTGAAAGAGAAGTCAGCGTTGAGGGATCATCATTTTCTTTTTAACAGCAAACATGAATGGAAGCAGGAGAGGAATAGCTCCACCTTCTCTTAAATTGATATACAATTGAAGTGTAAGTTATGTTGCACCGACACCGACACGGGACACACGATACGACATGACACGCGATTCATCAATTCTCAAAAAATCACATTCCGACACGCTGGGACACGTATATTGAATATTCATTTTTTATAATTAGATAATCTTTAAAATATTTAATAAAAAATTTTAAAAAATTAAAAATTAACAAATATTTAAATAAATTAAGTCGTGTTTAAATATTACTCATCAAATATTGAAATGCAAAACTTAACAGAAGATCAAAAAAATGATAGAACATTAACACATTTCATTAATATATTATTAGTAAAAAATAATGCATTCACATGCAAATTTTTGTCCCGCTTTCAATCTTTATTTTTTTTTAGAAAAAATATCCATGTCACTAGTAGATCCACTTTCACTACTTGAAATGCGAGAAAGGGGGGTAAATACAATTTCAAGACAAATTGTCACCCGCCTCACCATAAGTAGCTAACTTAGAGACACGCGTGTCCGATTGAGCGGGACACGCGTGTCCGATTGAGCGGGCCACGCGTGTCCGATTGAGCGGGACACGCGTGTCCGATTGAGCGGGACACGCGTGTCCGATTGAGCGGGACACGCGAGTCCGATTGAGCGGGACACGCGAGTCCGATTGAGCGGGACATGCGAGTCCCGCGTGAGCCAGCGTGTCGGATTTCCGACTCGAGTGTCGGAGAGTCGGACGAGTGTCGGACTCTCTGACACCGACACGCTGAGCATTTTGAAGTGTCGGTGCTTCATAGGTGTAAGTGATGCAGTGGTAAGGCCGAGGTGGACGCACTAAATGCAGTCCTATATGCAATGACGTGAAATGAAGTGTCGTGCAAGTGCAAGAGTGGTCCGTTAAAATTGTAAACAAATAATTATTTATTATGAGTTAACAACAGGTGCATGTGCAGTTGCAAACAATTAATTAACGGAGAACAAATTATCAATTTTGCAAAAAGAAAGAGCTGCAATTACTTTCAAGCAAGCGCAGAAGAAACCCTGTAAATCATATGACGAATAATACTGATAACAATTAAGAGAGAACATCCATTACACAGTACAGATGCCAAAATAAACAACAATAGAAGAAATGTCTTCTGCCACAATTTAAACGTGCAAGCGGCGGCAGCGAAGGGTGTGAAAGGCATCCCAGGTCGAAGTATCGTCGGAGCCGGCGGCGTTGAAGTGGGTCCACGACGGGGAGACTAGGATGGACAGAATTAGGGGTTTAACTGGGTTGTGCGGGCTGCGGGTTCGGAACAGGGAAGGGATGGTTGTAGGAGGGTGTGCATGCTGCGGGTTTGGGGCAGGGAAGAGTTGGTTGTAGAGGTCTTGGTGTGGATGTGACTGACGGTGAGAAAAGGAGGCGGGAAGGGTTTTGGCGAGAAGGGGTTCTGGCGGAGCCAACTCAGGCTGAGAGGGTTCAGGCGGGGTGGAGTTCTGGCGGAGATGGTATCAGGCAAAGGGGTTCAGGTGGAGCGGGGCTTACCGGAAGTGGGAGTGAACGGGGCTGAGCAGGAGGGAGGCAGAGGGGAGGAGGCGGCCTGGAATCGCACCAGGCGCGAGGGTTGGCTCCGGCGTCTCACCAGAGAGCAGGACCGAGCGGTTCCAACTTTGCGTGAAACCTTCGATGCCCCCTCATCCTCCAAACCACTGGGTTATATATAACCCTAAATGAAAACCGTCTATTAACTGCACAATACAACAAGAAATAAAACCACCCCGATCGGACGACTAGGATTGTTTGGACCGATCGGAGGTTAAATACACCTCAAAATAAAAAACACCAAACACGAAATTGACTCGACTCGAACATTCGGACGTGACTACGGATTCCGATTTTTCGTCCGGGAAGCGGTTCACCGCCTCCTGCGGGAATACGCATGAGTCGATCGAGGCACGCCGTCAACTCCCCCCGTCTTAAAGGCACTCAACTCCGATGAGTGAAGGCGAGCATACTCATTGTAAAGTCGCGGGGCGAGCCTCTCCAACTCCTCTGAAGAAATCCAAGAAGCGCCATGCAGGGACCGGCCTCTCCAACGGACAAGATAACGCACAACATCTCGTCCGTCCGTGGAGTAGAAGTTGGGACCGAGGATCTGAAGGACGTCATCTGTAGAAGCAGGTGGTACCAATGTATCTCCGTCTAACATTGATGTATCTCTGTCTGGCGATGATTTATCTCCGTCTGGTAATGATGTGTCTCCGGCTGAAAGCGGTGTCGATGGAACCATCAATGGTGCAATGCGATCCGCATGGCGCGACGCGGCTGGTGGCAACAAAGAGGGACTGGTGGAGGAAATAGGAGGTGAAGGCTCATATAGAGGGGCCATGGGAGATGGAGGCTCGGGTAGAGGGGGTCCACGTACACGTGCTCCTCATAGTAAGGAGTCAAATCCTCTACGTTGAATACTCGGTTGCTGCCCATACCATGCGGAATATCTACCTCATATGTGTTCGTACCAATCCGTCGTACGACTGTATAGGGGCTCATTCTGCGTGCGCTTAGTTTCTTTGCTGTCCTTGTGGGACCCTCTCAGATCGAATGCGAATTAATACTTGTTCTACCGCCTCAAAGATTTGTTCCCGCATGTGTTAATCTGTTTGATCCATATAATAATCATTACTAGTTGCAATCTTCTTAAGGATCGACTCGTGTAGTGCATGCACATGTTGTATGAAGGACTCAGCTGACTCACTGGGCCTCGCCCTATGGGAATATCCTAAGTCATGGGTTTCATAGGCTCGTATCCTACATAATATGAAACAGACTCAAACTCGTAGTTCTATTGACAGAACTATTATATGCAAACTCAGTTATAGGAGAACAGAATCCCAACTAGCCGAACTATCCCCAACGAGGCATCGAAGAAGTGTCCCAAGACTATGGTAATCACTTCGGTTTGTCCATCCGTCTGCGGGTGGTAGGCGGAGAAAACTTCAGGGTCATACCCTTCTTCTTCCATAAAGTATTCCAGAAATAGCTCATAAATCATACGTCACGATCAGAGACTATGGAAGTGGGGAGACCATGATATTTAAACACTTCTCTAAAGAATAAAGCCGTCACGTGGGGGATGTCAGCGGTCTTTCGGCAAGAAATGAAATGCGCCATATTAGAGAAACAATCCACCACAACAAAAATGGAATCGAGCTTCCTCAGAGTGCGAGGGAGCCCGAGAATGAAATCCATACTAATATTAGACCAGGGTCGCTCAGGGACGGGTAGAGGACTGTATAACCCAGTGGGTTGGCAGGACCCTTTCGCGGTCTGACAGACTCGACAATGCCTCACAACTCTAGTAACGACCTTCTTCAGGCCGGGCCAGAAGAAACGATCCTCAACTAACGCAATCGTCTTATCTCGACCAAAGTGGTTCGCTGCTCCGCCTGCATGAAGCTCCCAAATAAGAAAATCTCGGAGGGAGGTCTCAGGTACGCAGAGGCGTGAACCCATAAATAAATACCCGTGAGAAATCGAATAACCCTCTTGATGATCGGAGGAGGGTCCCTCAAAAGAGGGCCATCGGAGGGCATACCCCGACATCTCCTGGATGTCCAGGATCTCTTCTTGGAATCTATCCACATATTGGGCCAACGACTCCACCCTCTGTCTTATAAGGAAGATGGACTCGAGACTCTTCCTCCTCTTTTTAGAAGTGGAGAAGCGAAGCTGAAAACTCCGGCTCAAGTCTTTGAACCCGTAGATCGATCTCGTTGGGTGTTGATGGAACCAATCCATTGCCTTGTCTTTCAACGTGATCGCGAAGAGGCGACAATTGAATGCATCCGTCATCGGCCTGATAGAGACTGCATCTTCGAACCACTGCAGGTGTTGGACGGGGCCATCCTTCCCGGTATAGTAAGTCATGTCAGGCTCTTTGAACCCCTCAGGAACAGGAGCTGAACCAATCAGCTCGCAGAAGGGTGACCCCCAACTTGGTGGTCTCGCATGCTCCACTCGCGCGACCTGCTCGCCTGGGAGGCTAGCACTCGCCGGGCTGGGGAATAACTCCCGGCCGGTAAGGTCTCGCTCGACCCCCTCTCCCATCCTTTCCTTCCCGGGCCGTCTTCCTGGTGCACTTCCTTCTACCCCTCCTGGGGTCATCTCGCCTAGACCCCTGGGAGCTGGCTCGCCGAGACCCCTGGAGGTTGTCTCGCCGAGACCCCTGGAAGCTGCCTCGCCGAGACCCCTGAGAGCTAGCTCCTGGGGGGTGGTGGGAGTTGAGCAGTCACCCCGAGGAGCAATACTTCGCAGCATCTCCTTGATGTCATGGATGGATGCCATGAACTCTTCCCTCCCTACAAAGGGTGTTGGGTTGGGGAGCTCGTTGGAGTGATCACCACCTCCATGAACTCCCGCCATGGAACCTGCTCAGGAACTTCTGTATGAGCCGCGCTCACCGCACCAAAATGTTGGAACCGAGATTCGGCTCCACCTAGAGTTCGGACCTAGGGTGCAGCTCACACCTACTTCTCCCGAGCCGTCTCTTGGTGAGAGACGTGAATTTGGAAGATGACCCTTGACTCTAGCGTGGAGGTCCCATCTCACACCCGGAAGACCTTTGAGATCTCTCTCCAAGGCACCTCAAGGGTCTATTTATAGGTTTTTGGGGATGGTCTGCCAATAGAGCAATCTCGCTGCTCTGAAATTACTGAAATACCACTGGGCTGGTCTGCCAACAGCCAAACTCCGCTATTTTGAACAGCTATGCGCAACACACCAGGGACAAAATAGCAGATCCTCAAGCCGGGCGAGCTGCTGAAGCCGGGCGAGACCCCTGGGAACTGTCTCGCTGAGACCCTGGGAGCTGTCTCGCCGAGACCCTGGGAGCTGTCTCGCCGAGACCCTGGGAGCTGTCTCGCCGAGACCCTGGGAGCTGTCTCGCCGAGACCCTGGGAGCTGTCTCGCCGAGACCCTGGGAGCTGTCTCGCCGAGACCCTGGGAGCTGTCTCGCCGAGACCCTGGGAGCTGTCTCGCCAAGACCCCTGGGAATTAGGCCGGGCGAGACCTTCAAGGGGTCGGGCACTAGCAAGCTAGGCAAAATTTTTTATCCCCCTACTAGAATATCATGCAGGTCAACAATAAATTGGCCCTCAGGAGTGCAAGACCCCTGAAAAGCTTAAAAATGTGTAGCAAGTCTTGCGCCTTGCTTGGGGACCACGCTCCGCGAATACGGGGTTGTACAGTGCGGCGCCAATCCTCCTTGGCCCGCGGGGTGTGGAGGATGAGGCGAATGACTCCGACCTCTAGCGATCGCTCAGCATCGCTCTTCCATCATTCCTCCACAACGGCCGTAACTTCCTCAACGACGACATCCTCAGTCTCAGCGCTGGGCTCGCCCGAATCATCAATTAGCAAATTTCTAATAGGGCATTGCGTGGCGAAATGCCCTCTGCCAGAACAACGATAACATTGGACGCCCCCAGGCTTGGGGCCTCCAGGCACAATAGCTTTATCTGTCGCGTCAACTGGAGCGCGAGGGGTGGCAGTAGTCTTGGCAGGAGTGGGTCTCCTAGCTGTGGTGGCATCGGGTCGTGTAGTGACCTGCCTCTGGCCAGCGGTACGCAAATACTGCTCGTACTCTAGTGCGAGCTGGAAAACCTGTTCAACTGTCTCCATCCTATGGAGAATCAATTCCCTTCGGATATCCGCTCTAAGGCCCACACGAAAGAGTGAAACAATGGCGATAGGCTCCTCCCAGATTTTGCTATGAACTACGAGTTCGTCAAATCGTGACATATAATCAGCAACGGTGAGAGTCCCCTGACGTAGCGCATACAACTGATCTAGTAGTTGGTTTTGATATGAAGTGGGGAGGTATTTATTCTGTAAGCGCAGCTTCATCTCGTCCCATCGGGTGATGGGATAGTAACCAATCCCGCTCAAGAGACCTCTCTAAACTTTGACCAATAAATTTTCGCTTGGCCAACCAATTTCATTTTTGCGAAACCGAATGCGCCTCTTATCACTCATGTCAAACCAGTCAAAATAATGATCCATATCCATGAGCCAATCACTAAACGTCTTCGGGTACAGGTGACCATCAAAGGTGAGAGCATCAATATGGATTCGTCGGGTGATGTCATCCTCCCCTGGGGTCATCCCACGATGGGGCTCACGGAAGTCACAGTACTCGTCATCATCATCATAATCATATCGGGGTCCATCTCTATGACGAGGTGGGGGAGGGCGGGGTTCATCCGGAGGACGATGATACCTTCCTGGATCTCGCCAAAACTCGTAACCACGACCATAATTCGCTCTTGGTGGGTGTGGGAGATCTCGGCGAGGGTCGTCTCTACCACGTCTCTCGGGAGGTGGTGTGGCATCTCGAAGGTCCTCGAGAGGCTCCTCATAAGGTGGAGAGATTGCTCGATCTCTAGGTGTCTCTAACTGGCATACTCTCGTGCTAACCCTTGCAATATCACCTCTAAGAGTTTCGAATTGGGTTCCCATCCGATCAAATCGGTCGAGAACCAATAGTTGAAACTCAGCGGGTGTCATACCCGTTTGTGAGCTAGCGGTCTTATCGTCGGTGTAGTTGTGACTCGACATGGATTGACAATACTCTCTACCACTGCATAACATGCAAATGACCCCAACCTAGGCCCTCTGATACCAATTTGATATAGTGGTAAGGCTGTCACGAGGTGGACGCACTAAATGCAGTCCTAAATGCAATGACGTGAAATGAAATGTCGTGCAAGTGCAAGAGTGGTCCGCTAAAATTGCAAACAAGTAATTATTTATTATGAGTTAACAGCATGTGCACGTGCAGTTGCAAACAATTAATTAACGGAGACAAATTATATATTTTGCAAAATGAAAGAGGCGCAATTACTTTCAAACAAGCGCAGAAGAAACCCTGCAAATCATATGACGAATAATAACAATAACAATTAAGAGAGAACATCCACTACACATAACAAATGCCAAAATAAATAACAATAGAAGAAATGTCTTTTACCACAATTTAAACGTGCAGGCGGCGGCGGCGAAGGGTGTGAAAGGCATCAAAGGTCGAAGTATCATCGAAGTCGGCGGCTTTGAAGTGGGTCCACGACGGGGAGACTAGGGAGGAGGGAATTAGGGGTTTAACTAGGTTGTGCGGGCTGCGGAATCGGAACAGGGAAGGGATGGTTGTAGGAGGGTGTGCAGGCTGCGGGTTTGTGGCAGGGAAGAGTTGGCTGTAGAGGTCTTGGTGTGGATGTGACTGACGGTGAGAAAAGGTGGAAGGAAGGGTTTTGGCGGGGAGGGGTTCTGGCAGAGCCGACTCAGGCGAAGAGGGTTCGGGCGGGGTGGAGTTCTGGCGGAGATGGTATCAGGCGAAGGGGTTCAGGCGGAGCGGGGCTTACCGGAAGTGGGGGTGGACTGGGCTGAACAGGAGGGAGGCAGAGGGGAGGCGGCGGCCTGGAATCGCACCAGGCGCGGGAGTTGGCTCCGACGTCGCACCAGGGAGCAGGACCGAGCGGTTCCAACTTTGCGTGAAACCTTTGATGCCCCTTCATCTTCCAAACCACCGGGTTATATATAACCCTAAATGAAAACCGCCTATTAACTACACAGTACAACAAGAAATAAAACCACCCCGATCGGACGGCTAGGATTGTTTGGACCGATTGGGGGTTAAATACACCTCAGAATAAAAAAACACCAAACACGAAATTGACTCGACTAGAACATCCGAACGTGACTACGGACTCCGATTTTTCGTCCGGGAAGCGGTTCATCGCCTCCTGCGGGAATACACGCGAGTCGATCGAGTCGCGCCGTCAGTAAGAATCACATTAAAGTACTTTAGTGGGAAGAGTTTGTGATGAGATAATTTATATTTGAAATGACAAGTTAAAATACTGTATATTTGTTGGATAAACTGTTCTATTTGATGCACTAGCTAATCATACATGAGATAGCAAAGAGAAAAGGGTCTTGGGACTTCTTTTCTAAGAGAGGAAATATAAGTTGTGTACTGTGGCTTTTCAATGAAATTAGATGATGGAAATGAAATGAAATTCCAGTAAGTTGTTATGTCGGCCAAGTCTACACTGATTTGAATTCGTCAACCTTGTTTAATTTCATTTAGCTCAATTTTCATGTATCAAAGCATAGAGAAGATAAAACATGAGGGGGGAGAGAGAGATTAGAACCTAAATGAAAATGTGTTGAAGGAGCTTAAACGATGGTACGGATACCAACATCTTTTTTCTCTTTCTGAGGGGAAATCTAAGAACATATTACTAAATTGGTAATTATTTGCAAAATTTAAAGGAATAAAAAATGATGAGATTAATATTTCATACTTCGGTACTTATGTAAGTAATAGAGATTAAACTAATGAAAGAAATGAACTGCAGAGGGAAAACCTGCCTGAGTTCTGCTGGGGGAATTCACTCCAAGGCAAGCTTCTTTAACTAGTTTCTTGAAAGATCAACCTCTGTAAGAAGATACTGAGAATTATCATTAACATAACAATTATAACGCAGAGACAGATGAGTTAGAATATTGCGGCTCAATCAAACTAATTATAATTGAAAGTGAAAAGCATGGAGAAAAGATATTTGATTCTTAAGAAGATAAGTAGCATTATTCAGAATAGGAAGATTTATGCATTAAGCAGATTCGTCAGCATGCTGCTATATTTTACCAGATTTCTGGAGTTAATTCATAATATTTGTTGCAGCAACATCAAGTTGGGACCAATTTTTCTTAAGAGAAGCCACACGACTCTTTTGTGCATTTGAATTGCTTCATAGATTGCTATTCCTTTTATTAAACGGAGGGGTCAAAGACCTAAATGAACAAGCGGGTAAGCAATGTGAGGCTAATGTGATAGATGGGTGATATGGGTCGCATCTGGGATAACCCAACAACCATGGTCCCACTTGACATGTCGGCACAATCGGTCAAACAAACTCTGATATCAAGTAAAAAATCTGCGTCTTTCACCTCAAAATCCCGAGGTGAACGGAGGGGCCAGAGACCTATACGCACAAGCAGGTGATATGAATAGGCAATGTGAGACTAATGTGACAGATACATCACATCGGGGATAGATAATCCAACAATTGTGGTCCTACAATCGGGGATAGATAAATGAAGAGCGGCATGAGCTTCTTGCTTTGAAAGACCATAACCAGATTGCATAGCTAAGAAATAAGCCACAAGAACAATTTTGAAACGCCACAACAATTTATGACCTTTTAATAACTTTTACCAAATACACGCCGAAGTCATAGTGCGCTTTGCGGTGCCCGTGCACATGAACAGAGGGTTTCCAACCGGGCATGCTCCCAAGTATGCAGTTCAAATTGATGGAGATCGTCATCAGACTACGGGTCGCAAGTCGGCGGGGACCACTTTTGTATATTCGCGCAGGAGACGATGATCTGATAGGCGATCCGAGATCATGATCGCATCTGGCTCGTCACGCTATTATTTTTATGTATTTTATTTTATTTTTTGGATTTATTTTTGGTGTTTTAGGGGGTTCGGGCATCACGGTCAATCATAGTCGTTCATGTCCAGTGCCCAACCGCCCCACTTTTTATAAATAGGGATGGGTGCTGTAGTTTAGTCTCATTGCTGTGTTTTGTGAGAGATTCCAGAATTTCGGCAATCAATTCGTGATGCGACACCGCAAGTCCCAGGGTGAGACGCCCCGGTTTCAATTTCCCGTTTAATTTCAGTTATTTCCCTATTCCCGTGAATCCCCCACTGTTTCCCCGCAATCCATTCAATAACTACTCCACTTGTCATCTCCTCCCCGATAGAGAACCACACAGCTCCAGTTCCACGATTTTCAGTTCCTGTTCATCATCTCCCTCGTGTAACCGCACAGTTCCAACCCCTCTACCTCTCACCAAACTCACCAACCCTAGCGATGGCAACATCACCAACCCTAGCAACGACAACATCGTAAATTCGCACAGTTCCAGTCCCTCCTCCTGTCGCCACTCGCCGAACTAGCGCTTCTCCCTGCACGACAACATCGCCGAAGTCCGCCATTGCTGAGACTTCTTTCCATCTATGAAGCGCTGACACTTCAAAATGCCCAGTGTGTCGGTGTCGGACTCTCCGACTCGGGGACACGTGCGGACACGCGTGTCGAAAGTCCGATGCACCAGCTCACGCAAGACTCGCATGTCCCGCTCAATCGGACATGCGTGTCTCGCTCGTCCGCTCATTTATAATGTAGAAAAAGCCAGAAACTTATGTATTCATCTTGAGTATCTAAATACAAGGAGGGTATACAAATATATAGGAGAGAAAGAGAGGAAACAAATCCTATACAAGATGTGGGACTAAAGAGGAAGAAGCATAAATGGGCCAACAATATATGGGCCTAATACAAAAGTTATTCTAACACTCCCCCGCAAGCTGGAGCGTACAAATCGTATGCACCAAGCTTGGACAAGCATTGATAGAAGGATGCTTTGGGAAGAGCCTTTGTGAGGACATCAGCAACTTGTTCCGTCCCTGGGACATGCTTTAAAACGAGCTTCTTCATTTGAACTTTCTCTCGAACGAAGTGGCAATCGACTTCAATGTGCTTCGTTCTTTCGTGGAAGACTGGGTTCTTGGCGATATGTATAGCCGCTTGGCTATCACAAAGAAGTAGAGCAGGAGAAGGTAATTTTACACCCAGATCAGTGAGAAGACTTTCAAGCCATGTGAGTTCGGATACAACAAAAGCCATTGCGCGGTATTCTGCCTCAGCCGATTAGCGAGCAAACGACCGCTTGTTTCTTACTTCTCCATGTAACCAAATGTCCCACAAAGTATGTGCAGAAACCACTAGTAGACCGCCGGTCATCAAGAGAGCCCGCATAGTCCGCATCAGAGTATGCCACTAAGGTAGGAGCAGACGAGGAAGTCCGGTACACAAGTCCTTGACCCGGGGCTGTTTTTAAGTACCTCAGAATGCGTTCAACCGCCAGAAGATGAGACTTGCGAGGAGAGTGCATGTATCGACTGACAAGACCAACAGCAAAGGAAATATCTGGTCGGGTAACAGTAAGATAGATCAACTTTCCAACAAGTCGTCGATAATATTCAGGGTTCTGGAGGAGAAGAAGATCCGAGTCAGAAGCCTGAGCACACAACTTGTGGTTTACATCCATAGGGGTATCACATGGCTTACACCCTAAGAGGCCAGCATCATGAAGAAGATCAGTACAGTATTTCCGTTGAGAGAGAATAAGGCCGTCCGGTCGCCTGGCAACCTCAAGACCCAGAAAATATCGCAGAGTCCCCAGGTCCTTTGTCTGAAAGACCGAGTTCAGATGTGCTTTGACTGCATGAATCCCTTGTGAGTCATCTCCTGTGATGATGATGTCATCACAGGAGAACTGGCAGAGGGGCATGACCAAGGCGGCGATGCCAGGCAGTGGAGGAGACGGAAGACAGAGCGATCGGAGAGGCATCGAGAAGGTAGAGCCCATTCCGCAGCTGACCTTTACCAATGGTAGTCCGCGTCCGCCGATCCTGTATAACAAAAGAAGAGGAAGTGAATATAACAGAACAATCCAAATCATGCGTAAGACGCCCAACAGAGAGTAAGTTAAAAGGGGAACTCGGAACATGAAGAGCCGAGCGAAAAGGAGAGAGGGGTGGATAGAAAGATCGGCCGAGCCGGAGACAGGAACCATCGCCCCATTGGCCACGGTGATGGACTGCGGATAAGGAGAACCCGAGTACGCGGCAGGCCATTGCGAAGTGATGTGATGAGTAGCGCCAGAGTCCATAATCCAACCCGGGCTGTGGGAGAGACAAGCAGTACCTGTGTGGGAGACGGAGGCGACGGAAGCCGAGGGGGGGTTGAGCAGCCCCTGGAGATGCTGGAGCTGAAGACGGACGGTCTCGAGATCCGGAGGAGCGTAAGTAACGGCAGAAGCCGGCGGGCGAGGGGGGTAGCCGAGCTTCTTGTAACAAGCTGCCTCAAGATGGCCATCCTTGCCGCAGAAGGAGCACTTTGGCCGGCCACGGCTGCCACGACCACGGCCCCGCGAGCCCGACCGTCCTCCCCGAGTAGAAGTGGGAGGAGAGGGTAAGAGCGGAGGGGCATGCTGAAGGAGAGCCGGTGGAGAAGGAGCGGGAGGATCTGGAGGAGGCGAGACCCGGAGAAGCATGGAGCAGACATCCGAAAAAGAGGGCGTAGTAGGAGCGGCCAGGACCTGAGCACGAAGGCTTTGAAGATGAGAAGGAAGTCGAGCCATAAGGATGGCAATGCAAGCAGCTTCCTTCTGAGCCCGCTGAGCAGCAAGATCAGTGGTCGGCGGCTGGTGCTGGATCCAGGCTTCAGCAAGTGTTTTAGCCCGAGCGACAAAGGATGTCATATCGGAGGTGCCGCCAGCGTCGAGAGTGAAGAGATCAGTGAGGATGTCATAAAGATGTTGGAGGCTATCGCGGCCAGAATACAAGGAATGGAGCTCATCCCACATAGCCTTGGCGGTGTCGTGGTACATAGCCATTTGATAGGGCTCACCATCCAAGGAGTTCAGAATCCAAGTTTGAACACGACCGTCATGACGAAGCCACTCATCCGTAGGTGTAGAAGGAGGTGCCTGAGTAAGTGCGGGAGAAGGCCCTTAGCCTGGAGAACCCGCCGAACCGAATGGACCCAAGGAATAAAGTTCTTCTTGCCAGAAAGAGAAATGGTTGTGATCCGGAGCTCGTCACGGAGGTCGACAGAACAGGCCGGGCGGTCTGGAGGACAGGCCGGATGGACAGGGGGCGGACTGGCCGCTGAGCTGGGAGAAGTACCAGAGGAAGTCATGAAGACAGGCCGCAACCCTGAGACGGGTAGAGAAGAAGGCCGCGGATAGAGAAAAACCGGGCGGACTGAGACAGGCCGGGCGACCAGGAGACGGTAGAAGATCGCGACCAAGATGCAAGCGGGAAGGAGACAGCTCGCACGGTCAGGCAGATCGTATGCGCCGGACTGGGACAGGTCGCGCCGGACTGAGGCAAGGCGCGTCGGACTGAGAAAAATCGCGCGCCGAGGAGAGGAGAGGAGATCGCGACCAAGACGCAGGCGAGAAGGAGACAGCCCGCACGGTCAGGCAGATCTGAACAGCGCCGGACTGAGACAGGCCGCGCCGGACTGAGACAAGTCGCGCCGGACTGAGGTAAGTCGCGCCGGACTGAGACAGGTCGCGGCAGACTGAGAAAAGTCGTGCGCCGAGGAGAAGAGAGTAGATCGCGACCAAGATGCAGGCGAGGAGGAGACAGCCCGCACGGTCAGGCAGATCTGAAGCAGCGGACAGAAGAGAGAGACCGCGCCGGATAGAAAGGAGGCCGCGACAAGGAGAGAGGCCGCAGCGGACACGAAGAAGAGAGGCCGCGACTAGGAGAGAGGCCGCAGCAATCAGGAAGAATGTGGTCCCACGGAGAGAGAAAATGCTATAAAAGCAGGAAGGGGGGGGGGGAAGGTAGAAGGTGGATCCACGGAGAGAAAATAAGAGCAGAGGGAGGCGGACTGAAAAAAAACAGGCCGCCAGGAAGCACGGCTAGAATCAAAACAGGCCGCAAGAAACAAGCCGCGGGAGGAAGTCCGCGAGAGAGTTTACGCAGTGCGGTCAGATGATGGTAAACCGCGAGAGGCGTAACCTGGCTCTGATACCATGTAGAAAAAGCCAGAAACTTATGTATTCATCTTGAGTATCTAAATACAAGGAGGGTATACAAATATATAGGAGAGAAAGAGAGGAAACAAATCATATACAAGATGTGGGACTAAAGAGGAAGAAGCATAAATGAGCCAACAATATATGGGCCTAATACAAAAGTTATTCTAACATATAATAATAAAAGTTGTGCCTCATCGCTCTAGCTACTCGATAGCCCGCGTACCTGCGTTTCTTGCTCTCGATTCTCTGAGCCCTAGCCACTGTGATTCCTCACCTGCCGCTCCTCGTCAACACTTCCCAAGCTCCAAGGATCCTCGCCGTCTCTACTCCACCCTTCGGCGCTACTTGCCGACCCTGCTCCAGGCTTTGGCGCTTCTTGTCGGCTCTGCTCCAAGCTCTGACGCTCTGTGGCTGTTTTTATTTTTATTTTGTCGAATGTTTTCAAGCAAGAGTAGTAATAGTGGTTCACAAGAGCCTATATATATTGACGATGATCCAAATAAATCATTATGGAGCCTTAAAGCTTCTTGCACACCCTATATCTATTGATGATGATCATCAATTCCTCTATTGATGAGAGGAATTGGAGTACGTACTCCTTTATACACTCAATGAGAAGAAATAGAATGACTCCAAAACGTGCAAAAGATCTAGTTTTTATACACAGCAATTTACGTCTTCTATCTAGAAATAATACAAAATACGCACAAGGAGATACCAAGATGTGAGATATTGGTGGAGATTCATTTGACACGTTTGAAGATGTTGACATGCTTGAAATTGCAAATCTTTCACTGGATGAGCCCGATATGGAATCAATCATTTTTAATGATGATATATAATGGTAATGTGTTAATGTTCTATCATTTTTTGACCTTTTGTTAAGTTTTACATTTGAATATTTGATGAGTAATATTTAAACACGACGTAATTTATTTGAATATTTGTTAATTGTTCTTTTTTTATTTTTTGTTAAATATTTTACGATTTTCATAATTATAAAAAATAAATATTTAATGTGTGTCTCAGCATGACGGAATATGAAATTTTCTGAGAATTGACGAACCACATGTTGTGTCGTATCGCGTGTCGGTGCAACAGAGCTTTCCATTGTTGTTCCCGTCGACTGATAGTCACGTTTTTCCAGTCACTCATCGCTTTCTTCACGGGAGGTGCCCTCTTTCGTCGAAGCCACAAAACCATCCTCTTCTTCCCTCTTCATTCCCCCTGTCGCAAACCTACCAGCTATCATTTTGTATCCCGCTAATCAACCTCCTTCCCTATTACATTCATGTGGATCTTCCTTCTTCCCCTCCCTCATCTCCACCACCCTTACTAGCCCTTGTCGTGGAGCCACTCCTCTTTTCTGCTGCATTTTAATTTTCTGCTCTCAAAATACCGCCACCCGTCCACAATGTCGCCAAGTCCCACCGCCAAGATCGTCGCCTTCTGCCGCCATTTGTTGTTGTCAGATCTCCAATGCTAAACTACTGTCACCTGTCCACGACGTCGCAAGTCCCACCGCCAAGATCGCCGCCTTTCGCCGCCATTTGTTGTTGTCGGATCTCCAATACTATGTGAGTATAATTGTAATGTATTTAACTTCTCATTGTTAAATGTTGGATGATTGTCAAATAAATGTTTTGGGATGTATTGATTCGTTGGAAACTTTGTTACATTTTCTTGTGATCCTATAAATTCATTTGTGGACATTGTAGTCGAGCATCTCATTTGCGAAGACGGACTTGAATGGCTTGTGCGTCGAAGATCCAATTTCACCTTGTGTTGACTTTTTAAACTTATATAGTTACAATTGCTAATTTTAATTTCGGGTTAAAAATAAAAAAAAAAATCACGCATCATTTAGGTTGAGATTGATCGCATTCGTTCCGCACATTAACTTAGTTTTGCATTAGCGTGTCATCACAGTCATTTCACATATGCACGTAGCATTACATTAGCGTGTCGACACCCACATTCATTTTCACATAGGACTAACGGCCAGACTGAGGTTGTCAATAGGAGTTTAGGGAATTTATTACGGTATCTAGTTAGTGATCACCCGTCGGTTTGAGATTCTGTGTTACCTGTAACAGAGTTTGCATATAATAGTTCCATCAACATGTCTATTGACAAGAGTCCATTTCATATAGTGTCAGGATATAAGTCTATGAAACCTAATGACCTTGTCCTTGTTCCCTTAGAGTCACTCCCTAATAAGTCCGCCGAGTCTTTCATTCATCAATCATCACATACATGAACTGCATGAAATGATCCGGAAAAAATTTGCTTGCAGTAATGAATTATATAAAGCACAGACGAATAAACACAAGCGTGAGCAGTATTTTTGGGTAGACGAGCAAGTCATGATCCGACTTCGCTTGGAGAGGCTCCCAAAAGGAGTCGCTAAGAAACTACAACCAAAGCGAATGAGACTTTATAGGATTCTAAAGAAAATTAGGACAACTTCCTATGAGGTCGACCTCCCAGCAGATATGGGTATTAATCCCACATTTAATACTGAAGATTTAACACCGTACTTTGAGCTTCTCGAGTATAGAGATCCATCCCTTGATTAACTTCCTACACCGTCCCCACTACAGTCTGACCCTTCCCTTGCCCATCTTGGACAGACACCTACGGACTTGCCCGCACCACATATGATTCCACCGGTTATTCTGGATCCACCAGCACGAGAGGTGAGGGTTGAGCACCTTACTGATATTGTGGCACAAGCGTGCATTTCCACCGCAGACGGCCCTTCTTGTCGTTACCTGGTATACTGGAGCGGACACCCCCATTTGTGATGATACTCGGATGTTTGCGACGGAGCTTGATAGACTTGCCCCCGATCATCGACATCAGTATCCATTCATCGGATATGAATGCTTTTCGATCGGGGGGAGTTGATGGAGATCATCATGAGACTACGGGTCGCAAGTCGGTGGGGCCCACTCTTATATATTCGCGCAGGTGGCTATGATCGGATAGGCAATCCGAGACCGTAAGCGCATTCGGTCGTCGCGCTATTATTTTTATGTATTTTATTTTATTTTTTGGATTTATTTTTGGTGTTTTAGGGCCTCAAGCGTAATGGTCACTCATAGCTGTTAACGTTCAATGCCCAACCGCCCCCCTCTTATTATAAATAGGGGCGGGGGCTGCAGTTTAGTTTCATTGCTGAGTTTTGTGAGAGATTCCAGAATTCCGGCAATCAATTCGTTGTGTGGCGCCGCAAGTCCCAGGGTGCGACGTCCCGATTTCAATTTTTCGTTTAATTTTAGTTATTTCCGTATTCCTGTGAATCCCCCTCACCGTTTCCCCACGATCCATTCAATAACTACTCCACATGTCATCTCCTTCCTGCAAGAGAACCACACAGCTCCAGTTCCATAATTTTCAGTTCATGTTCATCATCTCTCTCGTGTAACCGCACATTTCCGGCACCTCTACCTCTCATCAAACACACCAACCTAGCGACGACTATATCACCAACCCTAGTGACGACAACATTGTAAAGCCGCACGGTTTGAGTCCCTCCTGTCGCCACTCGCTGAACCAGTGCTTCTCCCCGCACGACAACATCGTCGAAGTTTGTCATTGCTGAAACTTCTTTCCATTGTCGTTCTGCCGTTCCCGTCGACTGAAAGCCATGTTTTTCCAGTCGCTCGTCTCTTTCTTCACGGGAGGCACAATTCGCTCTCTTTCGCCGAAGCCACAAAACCATCCTCTTCTTCCCTCTTCATTCCCCCCACCGCAAACCTACCCGCTATCATTTTGTATCCCCCTGATCAAAATCCTTCCCTATTACATTCATACAAGCTAGCCACTTAATCTATGTCGACCCCCATCCTCCTCATGTGGATCTTCCTTCTTCCCCTCCCTCATCTCCACCACCCCTACTAGCCCTTGTCGTGGAGCCACTCGGCCCACTCCTACTTTTTTTTTGTTGCGTTTTAATTTTTTGCTCTCAAATTACCGTCACCCGTTCACGACGTCGCCAAGTCCCACCGCCAAGATCGCCGCCTTCCGTCGCCATTTGTTGTTGTTGGATCTCCAATGCTATGCGAGTATAATTATACTGTGTTTAATTTCTCGTTGTTAAATGTTGGATGATTATCTTATAAATGTTTAGGGATGTATTAATTTGTTGGAAACTTTGTTACTTTTTCTTGTGATCATATAAATTTATTATTGGACATTGTGGTCGAGCATCTCATTTGCGAAGACGAGCTTGAGTGGCTTGTGCGCCGAAGATCCTATTTCACATTGTGTTGACTTGGTAAACTTATATAGTTACAATTGCTGATTTTAATTTTTGGGTTAAAATTTTAATCAAGCATCATTTAGGTTAGGTTTGATCGCATTTGTTTTGCACATTCACTTAGTTTTGCATTAGCGTGTTAGCACAATCATTTAACATTTGCACCTAGCATTACATTAGTGTGTTAGCACCCTGCACCCACATTCATTTTCACATAAGATCATCACGCGTACAAATATTGTCGAGGTCCCTCGGGTGGCTTTGAGTGAAGGCGGTGGCATGCTCCAAATTTTGCAGTTCAAACACTGTCGAGGTCCCCCGGGTGAACTTTGAGCGAAGGTGTTGGCATGTTGTTGCTTGCGGGATTTCCAAACATAGCCTAAATGGGGAAATAAAATCAAGGGAGAGAAATTAAGGAGGGGACATGATATGCTATTCTTTGCTGGATCCAGTGGGCTGCTTCAAACATTTCAAGACAAGGATTTGATAAGTGAATTGTTAAAGGCAAACCGAAAATGGCTATCCACAAAGCACAAATCATACTGATGTAGGGTAGGCTGTGTAGTGGTGTCCTAAGACGCCCGCTAGTGCCGTGAGGGGGTGGACTCACCCTAAGCAATGCCTATATGCCGACACAAAGATGATCAAGCGAGCTCATCAAGATAAGCAACAAAACATTAAACTAAACATGTCATTTATTCATTAGGCGGCAGAGCAATTTCTTTAGGCGTTAGGCAAAAGCACTCCTCCGCACGGAGGCTTAAAATTAGCGCGCGGCGAATTAAGCGACCTGCAAGTTAGAGATTTTCACAGGCAAAATGATAACAGGCTGTAATTCCAATACGGCACAAACACCACAGAATATACAATATTCCACAACCAAATAACACATACAAATCCCAAAGGAAATAACAAAATTCTGAATTAAAAGTTAGGACTGCAGGAAATCGGTGTAGATCTGAAATTTCGGAGGCTAGGAGGGACTTCCGGGTGGTGGCGAGACTAGATCGGGCAAGGGGGAAGGTGAATCCACGTGGGGAGATGAAGGGGTTGTTGTTTGGGGGGAGGAGGGGGCTGTTTTTGGTGGCCGGACTGGTTCCGGCGGGATCCAACCCGATCTGGACAGATCTGGTCGGATCTGTCCAGATCCGGTGAGGGTAGATCGCGGGGCTGGTGGGGCTGGTTAATGGGCAGCAGGGGAGGGGGAAATAAGGGTTGTGGTAGGGGGGTTTTGGTGGTGTGCCGGGCGGTGGAGAGGGCTCAGGCAGCCCCCGATCTGGGCGGGACTGGGGGTTCAGGCGGCCCAAAATCTGGGCGGACAGATGGGGGGGGGGGGGGGGGGGGGGCTGGCGGGTTGGACGGGGGAGAGGAAGTGGGGATTCGGTCGGCCGAACCTGGGCGGAAAAACGGGAGTGGCTGGGTGGCTGGACGGGGAAGAGGAAGAGGGGGAGAAAGCAAGGGAACTTACCCGAGGCGTCGGCACCAAGGGCTCCACGGCGTCGGCACCGCGGAAGGACCACCGGAAGTAGGGAAGATGATCTCCAAACTTTCAGCAATAAAATTCCTGCAGCCCTAACACTTCTATTTATAGGAGAATGGAATTAGGGCAACCGGAATCAACGGCTATGATTGGTCGGCGGTTCCGATCCCATAAGTACATGAAATAAAATCCAAAATATAAAATGTCATATATGAAACTGAATCGAAACGACGAGCCGGACACATCCGCGGTGGCGGATCGCCGGTCCGATCAAGCCCGTCGACGCGAATATACGAAGGTGGGGCCTGCCTTGCGCCGAGATGCGCCCGGTGGTCCCCCATCAACTCCCCCCGACTGAAAAGCCTTCATCTCCGATGAATGGAGACGATCGTACTGTAGTCGAAGTCCGGGAGCGAGTTGATCAAGCTCAGCAGCAGCAATCCAAGTATCGTCGGAAGAAGAACGTCCAAACCAGCGAACCAAGTAGCGGCACACGAGTCCATCCGTAGAGGGGACGAACTCATGCGCAATGATCTTCGTAACCTGCTCGACCCTCAGCTCTCGGGAAAAGTGGTCCGGTGGTGGAGGTGGTGCACTCGGTGAAGCCAATGGAGGTGAGCTCCTGGGGAAGTGGGAAGCAAGGGAAGGCCGGGTGGTGGGGGAAAGGGGTGGTGGTGGAAGCTCGGGAGGGCCGCCAAGATAGGGATCAGGGTACTCGTGAGGTGGGAAGTAGGGTGTCAGGTCCTCAATATTGAACACAGGGTGGATACCCATGCTCGTATGAATGTCCAGTTCGTAGGCATTCAACCCGATCCGCCTCAAAACAGTGTAGGGCCCAATTCGCCTGGCGCTTAATTTCTTAGCAGGCCCCAGAGGGAGCCGCTCCGCACGAACGCGGATCAGTTGGTGATAGAAGCTCGCTGAAGAGCTCTTTATCAAGGAGGTCGGGGGATCTAGCCCTGACCTCAACAACCTTTCAGATTTCCTGTGGTGGGACCGGAGATGGGTTGGGGTGTATGGCCCGCGGGCCTGATAAAGCTGCCTGATGCTGACTCAAGGTGGACCCCTTGGTGCTGATGCCAAGGTGGAGGGGCAGGTGGACTCCTGTCCCCGCATCATAAAAGTGCACTTTTTTGATTCAGTGACCCAGAGCCGACCCGCTCTGTCGACCAGGCCTCGCACTTGGCCTAGCCAGAGGCCCACGTCTGGCAGCCCACTGTCGGGCCCACCATGGCGTCACACCATGGCGTCCCTTTTATCAGGCCCGCGGGCCGTACACCCCAACCCATCTCCGGGCCCAACCACAGGCGCACGGTAGGTTGTTGAGGCTAGGTTTCGATCCCCTGACCTCCTTGATAAAGAGCTTTCAGACAAGCTCTCATCAACCAACTGATCTCTGGTGCTCTCTAGCTCGTTGGTGCTCTCCCTCTCTCGCGCGCTGTCGACACTCTATCTCGCTGGTTCTTTCTTCTCCCTACTCGCTGGTGCTCTTTGGTGCGTTGGTGCCCTCTGGTTCTCTGGTGCTCTCTAGCTCGTTGGTGCTCTCCCTCTCTCGCGCGCTGTCGGCACTCTATCTCGCTGGTTCTTTCTTCTCCCTACTCGCTGGTGCTCTTTGGTGCTCTGGTTCTCTGGTTCTCTGGTGCTCTCTAGCTCGTTGGTGCTCTCCCTCTTTCGCGCGCTGTCGGCACTCTATCTCGCTGGTTCTTTCTTCTCGCTACTCGTTGGTGCTCTTTGGTGCTCTGGTTCTCTAGTTATCTGGTGCTCTCTAGCTCGCTGGTGCTCTCTCTTCTCCCTGCTTGCTGGTTCTCTCTCGACTGGTTCATTCTTCTCCCTACCTCCCCCTCTCATTCTATCGCTCTGCATTTTTTTTGTTGGTTGTTGTGCTAGGTGTCGGCTGTAGCATGGTGGCTGCCTTGTGGGTTGTTACTGGTGGCTGCCGACCCATTTAGTTGTTGGTGGTTGTCTTGTTGCTTTATTTGTCTTATTAGTTGCTGTCGGAAGCTTTCATTGATTGCCCTGTGCAAACTCTTTGGGCTAGAAGAAAGAACCAGAGACATGTTGTCGTACATGTCGGTCCGATATTTTATTTGTGGCTGTCTTGCTGGTTGTAGTATAGTGGCTGCGTTGTTGTTTTATTTGTCTTATTAGTTGCTATTTTATTTTTATTTGACACATTTATTAATCAACAATTGATTTGAAATACCCCTATTAATAGTTATTTATCCAACTTCATTTTGCAATCAATGATGCATGTATATCCAAGCACATTTTTAGTTGTCCTGCTGCTTTGTGTCTTTTAATAAATAAAGTGTGAGATGTTTTGAAAATTTGAATAAAGTGTTGGATACTTTAAAAGTTTGAATGATAGTTATAACTTTGTATACTAGTATACTACTGAGAATGTAAAATTTTGTTGGATAAATAAAGTATTGCATGGATAATATAAAAGATATCTGAAGATCTAACGATCTAATGAAGTTATGGGGCTTTTATGATGTTGATTTTTTTTCAACTAGCAATTTTTCTCGTGATATAGTTATGTTAAATATTTTTCATTTCATTTAACTAATATTATTTTCATTTCGTGTACTATTAGAATGGCTTCTTCTGCTGGTTCTAGTGAGGCTCCCGTATCTCTGGTATCAACCGGTAGAGATCCGTTCTGAGCATTTGGTGAGAACTTGGTTGCAAACGACACAAACCGAATCAAATGCGGATTCCCGCCGACGTTAAGGCTAAAGCGGATTCGGCGCTGAACTCAAATTTACAGAGTAAGAGGGCTAAAAGTGCCAAGTTTGAAGCAATCTTAAATGAGGTGGTTGTTGGAGGAGTGCATGTTGATCAAGAAGAGGACACTAGCATACTTAGGAGCACAGGTTCAAAGGGTCCAATGGACCAGTTTGTTCATTCAGCTGCCGAGTCTACCAAGGGAAAAGATTTCCAACAAAGCACGATAGAGACTAAGTACAAAAAGAAAGCCAGAGATGATGCTGCCGTGTACATAGGTAGATGGGCATATGAAAACGGGATCCCGTTTAACGCCATATGTAATTCATCCTTTCAGCAGATGGCTCATGTCATTGGTTTATGCGGACCTGGGATGAAGATCCCAACGTTTTATGAGTTGAGAGAGAAAATTTTACGAGGGGAGGTGGAGAGGACGAAGGAGATGTTGGGCATATTCACGCAGACATGCAAATTGAATGGTTGCAGTATCATGACCGATGCGTGGACAGATCGGAAGGGTAGGAGCGTGATGAATATCATGATACATTGTAGTTCTGGAGTAGCATTCTGGCTTTCGAAGAATGTCTCCTCCACACACGATGGGAAGTTCATCTTTGACTTCTTGGATGAGGCGATTGATAGCCCCGAGAGCCCAGAAGAGCATGGTATCCTGCAGATTGTGACGGATAGCGCGTCCAATAATATGGCTGTTGCAAAGCTTATGACTTTGAAAAGACCTACGATTTTTTGGACTTGTTGTGCGACTCACACTATTAATCTACTGTTACAAGATATAGGAAAATTGAAGGCAATAAAGAGTGTTATCTCCTTAGGCCGGCAACTCTCTATATTCATCTATGGTCACACCATCTCGCTCGACATGTTTAGAGAGTCAACAAAGGACTTGGACTCTCATGAGCTTATTCGACCAGGTGTGACGAGATTCGCTACAACATTTCTATCTTTAGAGAGCATCTTAGAGACGAAGAATCAATTGAGGAGTTTATTCACATCTGCAAAGTGGGCTGCAACAAAATTGGTCAGTAGTGCTGGGAGAAAGCAGGTAAAACTATTGTTTCTTTATTCATTTCATTTAAAATATATGTTTTAAAAGTTGCCCTTTTATAGTATTTTCTTAATATTTTATTTTGCATATGGTAGACTGCAATGATAGTGATGAGCGCTAGATTTTGGGCGAATGTCGAGCTGGCTGTTGGTATATTCACACCATTTGTGAGAGTTTTGAGAAGAGTCGACGGGGATACACCATCCATGGGGTGGTTATATGGTGATATCAAAAAAGCTAGGGAAGAGGTTGCCGTAGTTCTCGATCACCAAGAGAACAAATATCTTCTTATATGGAAGTTGATTGATAGCAGATGAGAGAAAAAGATGAGCAGCCCTCTGCACCTTGCAGGTTATTACTTAAACCCAAATTTTTATTATTTTTGTCGAGTGGAGATTGAACAGTCCTATGCACTCTGCAGGGTATTACTTAAACCCATATTTTTATTATTCTCATCGTGTGGAGATTGAGACTGACGGAAGGTTTATGAGTGGTTTTGTTGAGTCTCTCAAGGATATATAGGAAAGATCCTTCTACACAGGATCACATCAGCGCTGAGCTTGATGTTTACCAATACCAACAAGAGTTATTTGGTAAAGAGATGGCAAAGAGACAGCTACAAAATCCCAACTTAAATCCAGGTACATTTTAATATATATATTTATTAACAATAATGATGTATTTATGTATAATAAATGAATAATTAATAGTTTAATACATTGTGTTGTCATTTTAATTTTCACAGTACATTGGTGGCAGCTTAACGGTGCTGATACGTCGTACCTTAAAACTATGGCCATGAAAATTTTAAGTCTGACTACTTCATCTTCTGGCTGTGAGAGAAACTGAAGCACCTTCGAGATGGTATACATTAATTTAGTTATATAGTTAAACATTTATATCTTATTATATGATTGTATGCATTATTTAACTCTTTTTAAAAATGTACAGATACATTCTAAAAAGAGAAATAAACTTGATAGCAAGAGATTGAACGATTTAGTATTTGTAAAGTTCAATGCTTTGCTAAAGTCGAAATATTCAGAGACATCTCGGGATCCATTGACAGCTAAGAATGTTGATTCTGGAATGGTACAATAGTGGATGGTAAATGTTGATCCTGAGGAGGATGAAGATGAAGATGACGATGATGAAGTCTTTCCTGGTGAGGGGCTGACATGGGCGCAAATTGCAATATAGTCGACGCTGATCATGATGAAAGGAGACCTCAAAGATTAGCTACAAGCAAAGAAGTGGCATTAGTTATCAAAGAAGGGGAAAGAGAAAAATATCTGAAGTGGACGAGGAAGATCTAAAGGGTTCATCGGATGAAGATCATATTCTATATACTCTGCCAACTATATATGAGTTTTCAGGTGATGAAGAATGAGGTATGTTTGAGTTTTCATATTTAAAGTGTTGTATGTTAAATGCTACATATAGATTTTAATATTTAAAAGTTCAATAGGTTGTAAAATAGGTAGTACTGTGATATGTATAAAAATTAAAAAATAACATGTAATTACATATATAATTAATTAAATATTAAAATCCGATATATGAAATATCCCCTATATATAAAAAACCGACATGAAAACCCAAACCGACGTGTCTCCGACATCCGACATCTGCAACATTGCTTCAAATGCATTTCTACACCATTTTTTTAACCCATTCCACCGAAATATTTTTATTACATATTCCATGTAGGACTAAAAATCAATAGAATATGCAGGGGTGCAACTCGGATAGGTTTAGTTCGGTTCCACCCAAAATCAAAAACCAACTCATATAGGTTCGATTCCAAATTTTTGGAACCGGAACCGAGCCACGGTTCTAAAGTATAGAACCAGATCCGAACCGAATAGTTCAATTCGGTTTTCGGTTCTACTCAGATATATTTTATAGATTTAATTGTATTCCAACATAATCAAACCTTATAAATGCAGGCTACATCAATTTTAAAAAACAAGTCCAAATGCAACAACCAAAGGCGAACAAGCAAGTTCAAAAACAAGCAAGGCTACAACATCCTGTTCAAGCTAATAAAATAAAAATTGCAACAGTCGGCCAACAATGAACATGTTAAAACTGAAACAAAATTTCATCTCCTTCCATTCTAAATAACAGTGTTTTTATATTCAAATTCTTTGTATCATAAAACACCAAAGAACGTGTTAAAAATGTAGTCTCCTAGTGCCCCAAATAATGGTAATGTAAATAAACTTGTAGGGTGTCATTAACAGAAAAAACTGCAATAAATTAGAAGAAACTCAACCTTAAAATTATGATAAATATAATAACATAATTTTCCACCACAAATTAGCCAGATAAGAGTAGATCTACACTAGCTTGCAATACCTAAGTACTTTAAACATGGAAAACACCTCTAAGGATTATGGTCTTCCCTAAATATAAAAAACTCATCTAAAAAGATAAACAAAAACGGACAAAAGAGGGTAACGTAAAGAATTTAGGTTTGTAATTTGTCTGTGCTCACGCCTGGAGGACTAAGGACAAAATCAGGAACTGCGGACAGCGAAGGCTTGCTCTCGCCTACAAGACAAAGGAGGACTTGACGCGGGGAAGGGTCGAACTGCGAAGGATTGTTCTCGCCTGCGGGCTGCGGTTGGGGAGAAGGAACGTTCTCGTGGTCTCAACTGCGGGTTGCGGCTGCTAAGGTTGGGAGAGATTTGACAAGAATTATTTGAATAATGAAAGTAAAACAGTAATATAATATAATAAAAAAAACTAAAAAAGTAAAAGAATAAGTGAGCCGTGACTTTGAGTGTCAAGACGGATAAATGAGGCATGACATGTGAGTGTGAGAGCGTGAGAACACCTTAATCGGTGTGCCAAGGCTCCCCTTCTAGCTGGTGTAATCTATAAAACAACACTCGAGTCTTTATCCCACTATAGTGGGGTGGGGTCGGCTATATTGATCCTTTGTCGCCATCGTGCCCATCTTCTGTCATAATCTCACTAATGCCTAAGTACATCATGTTTTTCCATATAGTTTCATTCCAATTCTTTATTGGTCTACCCCTCTCTCGTTTAACATACCTAATGACTAGACTCTCACAACACCTAATAGGTACCTCTAATGGTGTCTCCTTTGTATGCGTCCAAATCATCTTAGTCGAGCTTCTCGCATCTTCTCTGCAATTGGTGCTACTCCTGTCTTATCTCTGATACATTCATTCCTAATTTTATCCAATCTAGTGTGTCCACACATCCACCTAAACATTCTCATCTCCGCAACTTCCATTTTTAGCTCATGTACACAATTCACTGTCCAATACTCAGAACCATAGAGCGTCGATGGTCTAATTGCGGTACGGTAAAACTTGCCCTTAAGTTTTAATGGTACTTTACGATCACAAAAGATCCCTGACGCGTCTCTCGACTTCAACCAACCCGCTTGGATTCTTTGTGTCACATCTTTATCAATACCTCCATCTTTTTTAACTATCAATCCAAGATATTTAAAACGCTCCCTACGAAAAATATATTGATCACACAACTTAATAACGAAGTCATCTGTCCTTCTTGCACAGCTAAATTTAAGTTCTATATACTTTGTATCTGCTCTGCTCAACCTAAAACCCTTCTTTTCTAAAATACCATGCCAAGATTCAAGTTTTGCGTTTATATCCTCGCGCGTCTCATCGACCAAAACGATATCGTCTGCAAACAATAACACCAAGGTATTGCTCCAAATGGTGTAATAGTGTAAAAGCATAATGGTGTAATGATGTAAGGTGATACCTCATCTTGTAGACCAACTTGCACAAGACCAATGTGAGGAGAACAGGCATGATCGGGGAGTGATAGAGGACAAAGAAAAATGTGAGATCGGCAATGGGGAATGCGGCTCTGGTATTGTTTTATATGTGAAATTTAGCATAATTGTTGGAAAATAGAGAGTTAGGTCGACATGGAGGGCAATCGATCTGTGACGACTAGCATAATTTTAAAACATAAGTGGAAAAAGATTGAGAATCTGCAGGGGACACACCATTCTTCCCCCCTTGAGCATGGTCAAACATCCTTTTTTCTCCACATTAATATTTTGTGACTTGTGCTCTTCCCTTAAATAGAAGGTCATAATGTACTTTAAACCAATGAAAAGACGGATAAAATTTGAGTGTTTATATTATGTTTGTGAGAAAATAGCAAGGCGAAGGACTACAGCAGGATCCTCATGAAATAGCTCTTCAACACCAAGTTTAACTTCATGACAAAGGACAATTCCTATAGTTCATTCACAAGAGTGTTAGAATTCCTACCTTTGTTGTATGTTGAGTTTGTAAGCATTCAAAACATCTCTCATATGCTCAATTGTTTACTCTTCTTTAAAATTAAGTTTTAAAATTGTGTACAGCATTAAGATAAATTATCCAACACATATCTTCTACCTTAAACTTCTCAAGAATATCTCTTAGGCTCTATTTTTTTGGACGGAATTGAGACATTAGAATTGGAACCGGTGGGATCAATTCCAATTCCACTATTTGGTGTTCCGTCACAAAATAAAGAAATTGAAAATCAAATCGAATTCCATGGAATTCATTTTAAGATAATCCCAATTCCTTACTAACGCTGTTGGAATTTGTCAGGTCTCGACTCCAATACCCAATTCCGTCCAAACGAACAGAGCATGAGTGATTCATCTAAAGATAATATCCAGATAATTTATTGCAGGTTAAATTTGAATGAACAATGAAGATGAAGAATCACACAGCATCTGTAGGATAGCTTTAGGCTTAGGCTCTATTTGACACGGCGTTCACGAACGGCGGTTCATAACCACAACGTTCATGACCTCTACTGCCATGCCAAATGGAGCCTTAGTCTGTCATAGATTTTTCTTACCTACTAGGCCAGAAACATCTTTGCTCCCGTTGAGCCCTTGAATTGATGTCATTACTTGACAGCTTCTCCAAAGCCTCCAAGAAAACCTCCATGGAACATATTTCTAACAGCAGTGCATGCAAATTTCATCTTAGGGTTCATCCAGAACATTCTTGTGTAGGTGCAACATTCAGAATTCCAGAGTGCTACCACAGAAGAGATGGAATACCCTAAATATCAGTATTGAATGAACACCGACCCTATTCTCTTCATTCCCCCTTTAAGTAAAAAAAAAACTAAAAGGACTGAAGATTTCATCTTGTATGTTTAGGGATTTAGGATATGCTACCTTTTGCTTCATCTTCATATCATCCACCATAGAGATGTCAAGAAATTCAATGGCGGCAACATCCAAAGTGTTCTACAAACATAGAAGATAGAGGCATTGTTCTGCATTGAAACCAGTGAGAATGTGAGATGGTGTTTATGTGCTCCCTGTAACAATAAATGATTCCATTTTTTGTCCGAACATATCAGCATCTCGGTCTCTATTGGCGCATAAATCCATTTCTCAAAAGAAACTGACATTAGAAACAAAGTGAGAAGGCATACGGGTTCGACTGGAGAGATGAAGGCCGATATTGTTCTTCACCTGCAGCTTGTAGTAGCTGAAATGCCGAAAACCTAAACTGAATCAGATGATGTCTGGAGAAGATCAATGCAATATAAATAATAATATTTTGTGTAAGAATAGAGAGACCTCCAACCTTGTATATACTTCTTGAATTGATAATTACAAGTATGAATACATTTATATAGGAAGAGAGGGAGAAGAGAAGATCTCAATACAAGATGTAAGACAAATACAAGAAACAAAGGGCCTCTTAAATGGGCCTTTACAAGTGCTTTTCTAACACTCCCCCGCAAGCTGGAGCGTACAAGTCGTAGGCGCCAAGCTTGGATAAAAATTGGTAGTATAACGGCCGGGAGAGAGCTTTGGTCAGGATATCAACAACTTGATTTGTAGCAGAAACATGCTCTAGATCTACGTTTTTTTGACTGTACTTTTTCCCAAATAAAGCGGCAGTCAACTTCAATATGCTTTGTGCGTTCGTGAAATACCGGGTTCTTGGCAATATGTATTGCTGCTTGACTATCACAAAATAGAGTCGCCGGTGATGAGAGACAAACACCCAAGTCTCCCAAAAAGCTCTCACGCCATGTTAACTCGGACACTACAGCAGCCATGACCCGGTACTCAGCTTCAACAGAAGAGCGAGCAACCACATTCTGTTTCTTGCTACGCCAGGTTATGAGATGACCACCGAAGTAGGTACAGAAACCAGATGTAGAGCGCATATCATCAACGGATCCTGCATAGTCAGCGTCCGAGTATGCAACAAGAGATAGTGATGTGGATGGCTTGTACACAAGCCCTTGTCCTGGAGCGTTCTTGAGATACAGAAGAATGCGCTCGACAGCTTGAATATGAGATGTCCTAGAAGCATGCATAAATCGACTCACGACTCCTACGACAAAGAAGATGTCTGGTCGAGTAACTGTAAGGTAGATCAGTTTCCCAACCAGGCGTCTGTAGTATTCCAGATTCGTAAGCAGCTTATCGGAGTCAGAGCTATGAGCCGAGAGCCTGTGATTAGCGTCCATTGGAGTATCCGTAGGTTTGCATCCCGAATAGCCAGCATCATGAAGGAGGTCCATACAATATTTCCTTTGGGATAATACAAGACCATCAGGTCGTCGTGGAACCTCAAGCCCGAGAAAATACCGCAGGTTACCAAGATCTTTGGTCTGAAAGGCGGAGTTCAACTGTTGCTTGGTATGTTGTATCCCTGTAGTATCATCGCCAGTAATGAGGATATCGTCAACATAGACAAGTAGAATCACAGTTCCGATTGGCCGGTGTCGAGTGAAGAGAGAGAAGTCAGTCGAGCTCCTAGTAAAGCCAATATCACGGACTACCTTGCTGAATTTGTCAAACCAAGCGCGCGGGGACTGTTTGAGACCATAAATAGATTTCCGAAGATGACAAACCCGAGACTCCCCCGTGGTCTCAAACCCGGGAGGTTGATGCATATATACAGTCTCCTGTAGATCACCATTGAGAAAGACGTTCTTAACATTCAGCTGATAAAGAGGCTAATGACGGTGAACAGCCAAGGAAAGAAGAACTCAGACCGTGTTCAATTTAGCCACTGGAGAGAAATTTTCCTCATAATCGAGGTCGTGTTGCTGAGTAAAACCACGGACCACGAGGCGGGCCTTCAGACGCTCAACAGTCCCATCCGCGGTATGTTTAACAACAAAGATCCACTTGCAGCTGACACAGTGTTGGCCTGCAGGAAGGGGAACCAGATCTCAAGTCTAGTTAGCCCAAAGAGCCCTCATTTCATCCTCCATGGCTGCCGCCATCCCGGGTGTTGAAGCGCATCCTGCACAGTATTAGGAATAGAAATCGAGGAAAGTGAGTGGCAAAGGCGTAGAGAGGTGGAGCGAGCCGGTGGAGAGAAACATAGTTGGCCATGGGATGGGCCGTAGAAGCAGGAGTCGAATCCGCCGGTGTCGGAGTGTCACTGGGAGAAGGGAGCTAGGGCAGGGAACCATCCTTGGAGCCGCGACGAGTATAGACACGGATAACGGGCGGAGGGACTTTGGGAGCAGGAATAGAGGTGGAGGGAGAGGGCAGAAAGGAGGGCACTGTAGGAACGGCAAGTCGGGGCAGAGCAGGAGAGGAAATCGAGGAGAAGGAAGGTAAGTGAAAGGGCTGATCTTCGCAGAAGGTGACATCCGCGGAGACAACAATCTTGTCATCGGAAGGAGAGTAGCAAACATACCCCTTTTGAGTACGGGAGTAGCCAACAAACATATATTTGGCCGCACGAGGAGCGAGTTTGTCGGAGGGAGGTCCAAGAAGATGAACATAACAAACGCACCCAAAGACACGTGGGGGGAGAGAGGTTGGGTTGGTAGTAGGGTAGAGGAGTTGGATAGGAATGACAAAATCAAGAACAAAAGAAGGGAGGCGGTTAATGAGATGACAGACTGTGGAGACTGCGAAATTCCAATATTCGATTGGAACCTGCATTTGAAACATGAGGGAGCGAGCAACATCGAGTAAATGACGATTCTTCCGTTCGGCCACCTCGTTTTGTTGAGGGGTATAGGCACACGAAGTTTGATGAAGAATGCCAAACTCGGTGCAGATGGTGGAGAAGGTGTGCCCTGTATATTCGCGAGCATTATCAGTGCAGAGGATTTTGAGGGGGTGGCGAACTGCGTACGGATCTCAGTTACGAAGGCACGAAAGACAGATGTAAGCTCAGTACGATCATGCATTAAATATAGTCATGTAGTACGCGAGTAGTCATCGATAAAAGTGACAAAATAGCGAAAACCATAAATACTAGGGATCTTAAAAGGGCCTCATACATCAGAATGAACTAAGGATAATTGAGTACTACTCCGGGTACATGCAGGGGGAAGACAGAACGATGGTGTTTGCCGTAAATACAAGATTCACAAAAGAACTCCTGTAATGGAACATTAGGAAGAGCCCGCTTGAGAATCGGAAGAGGAGCATGCCCAAGGCGACGATGTCAATCAACAGTAGAGACAACAGATAGAAGAGTGGGTTGGGTATCCAAGAGGTAAAGCCCATTCACCAGCTGCCCCCTACCAATGATACTCTGGGTGTGACGATCCTGCATAAGAAAGGAAGAGGGAAAGAAGGTTATTGAACAATCAAGGTCGTTTGTCAGGCGACTAACGGAAAGTAAATTGAAGGGAGATCCCGGAACATGAAGAACCGAGGAAAGAGAAAGAGCTGGTGTAAGTTGGAGGGCAGCAGCGCCAGAGACCGGTAGAATGTCACCATTGGCCACAGTGATACACGGGGGATGAGCCATCTGGAGATATTTGGAGGGCTTCTGGGAAGTAATATGGTGAGTAGCACCGGAATGAACGATCCAGTGAGGGCTTGGAGAAAGACAGGTTATACCTTCCGCAGAAAAGGTCGCAACCGAGCCGGAGGAGCGGCTGAGGACACCCTGTAGCTGATGGAGTTGGGTGCGGAGCTCATCAATATCGTGTCGGGTAGTGGAGGCCGGATCCTAGACGGGAGCCCCAGGGGAAGCAGGAGCAGTAGAGGAAGTGGCAGCGAGGTGGGGAGGGAACCCATGCTTGTTGTAACAGGTGGCATCAGGATGATCACCCCGACCACAATAGGTGCATTTGAGAGACGAGCGGCCACCACGTCCGCGTCCCCGAGACGGAGGTCTGCCCCCCCCCCCCCCCGAGTGGAAGAGCCACGAGTAGGGGGTTGGAAGGAGAGGCTGTTGAAGAAGAGCAGGGGCAAAGCTGGGAGGAGCCACCGTAGGAGGCGTAACCCGAACTAGCATGGAGCAGACGTCAGACAGTGACAGAGTCGTCGTGGAAGAGAGGATCTGTGCCCGAACACTATGCAGGTGGGGCGGAACGCGAGACATCATCATCGCTATGGTAACCGCCTCTTTCTGGGCCCGTTGAGTAGCAAGATCCGTCGTAGGAGGCTGATGTGGAATCCAAGCCTCGGCTAGGGTCTTGGCCTGGGCAACAAAAGAAATAATGTCATCGGGAGCACCTGGAGCAAGATTCTGAAGGTTGGAGATAATATCATAAAGGTGTTGAAGACTGTTTTGCCCAGAGTAAAAAAAGTGGAGCTCCTCCCACATTGCCTTGGCCGTATCATGATACATAGTCATCCGGTAAGGTTTGGTGTCCATAGAGTTGAGGAGCCAAGACAGGACCCGACCGTCATCACGAAGCCAATCATCAGAGGGAGCAACAGGAGTAGCCCGAGTCAGGTGGTGGAGAAGACCCTTCGTCTGCAGAACGCGACGAACAGAGTGAACCCATTCGACAAAGTTGCGTTTGTCAGTCAGAGAGATGGTAGTAATCCTCAGTTCATCACGGAGGTTAGAAGCCGGAGTGGCCTCACGGGCTGGCAGAGCAGAAGTAGCAGCAGACGCGTTGGAAGCCATGTAGCTAATAGAGGAGGCCGGTTGGCAAGAGGAAAAATCGCGCGGCTAGCAGAAGGAAGAAGTCGGGCAGCTTGGCAATTAAGGTCGGGCGGCTTGGCAAGAGAGGCCGGGCGGCTGGGCAAGGAAGACCGAGCGGCAGGGAAGAGAAGGCGGCCAAGCAAGATGCGACCGGATGCAACGAAGAGGAGAGGAGAAACCGCTAGCGACAAGACAAGTCGCAGCGAGTAGCAGCCGGCGAGTAGAGAAGAAGGCCGCACAGCAAGGGAGAACGACCAGCGACAAAGAGAGTCGCAACCACAATGCGGCTAAGGGAGAAGGAGAAAGGCCGCGGCGAGAAGGCGCAACGACTAGTAGGGAGGGAAGGCCGCACGGTCAAGAGAATTCAACCAGCGACCAGGGAGGTCGCGACCAAGATGTGGTGAAGGGAGAAGGAGAGGCCGCAAGAGACTTGACAGGTCGCTGCGATGAAAGGGAAGGAGGAAAGAATGGAAGCCCGCACGGTCAAGTGGAGTTCACCAGTGGCGGGGAGAGAGACCGCGACCAAAATGGGGACAGAAACAAGGACAAAGAAAGGGGAGGAACTCGCAGTGGCTAGAGAGAAACCGCGAGAAGCGGGAAGGGAGAGGCCGCGCGGAAAAGAGGCCGCACGGACAGGGAAGAAGGCCGGGCAGGAGAGAAAAAAAGGTAGAGAAGGTGGACCCCACGTGAGAGAAGGTTATAAACGAGGGAGAGATTGGAAGAGGAGGAAGAGGAGGTCACAACAGAAGGAAAGGAAGAGGAACAGCGGGTAGAAAAACTAGTCGCCCGATACCGCGGCTAAGCAGGAGAAGAAGAGGTCGCGCGGTCAGTTGGGTAACCAGGCGGTTTGCACACAGACAAGCTGGCTAGAGGGAGACCGGTGGCTCTGATACCATGTAAGAATAGAGAGACCTCCAACCTTGTATATACTTCTTGAATTGATAATTACAAGTATGAATACATTTATATAGGAAGAGAGGGAGAAGAGAAGATCACAATCCAAGATGTGAGACAAATACAAGAAACAAAAGGGCCTCTTAAATGGGCATTTACAAGGGCTTTTCTAACATTTTGAATTGGAACTTTCAACCATAGGTTTACTGGTTCTGATTTCACTCCAGGCGAGATTTTGAAAAATATATACCCTTTTCCCCAAAAGGTGTGAGGGCGCGATTGGGATATATTCTAGTTCCTTTTACTATTGGTGCTAAATTGAGGCTTCATAAAGGGGGACTGGGGACGATGCGAAGAAAAAAATTTACTTGAGAGAACTCATTTCTAGGGTCCTTTAGGCACAAATTCACTGCACATGAGAGTGTGGGAGGGAGATTGTTGTGTTGGTTTAGTTTTCAAAATCATGTGATTCACACTCTCACCTATCAACTCCTAATTAGAACTTTTCACTTCCAAGTTTCCCATGGATTACACATGCAAGGAAACTTCTAGGAAAATGGCAAATGCATATGAAATGGTTATATAAAGGGTTGGATTGTGGCTTGGAATGATACATGATCGATTCTAATCTTGGATAAAGAGGCTCTTGGAGGTGGATCCATGGAGAAGAAGAAGACGAGGTTGCGGCTGGGCTACAGTGAGTCTGGTGACGTTGCGGCGGGGTTGCAGCGAGTGCGGTGAGGTTGCGGCGAGTGATGTGAGGTTGCGGCGGGGCTGCACTGAGTGTGGCGAGGTTGTAGTGAGGCAAGTGGCGCAGTTTGCAGCGGGTTTACATGTCAGGCTTGTCAGCTGGGTAATATTCCGCGTCGACTTTTCTGGTGGCAGCGATGGTGGTTGGTCGTCTGACGACAACGAAAGTTTGTCGGAGCGAACCTTGTGCGTCATTTTAAAGATTGCAGTCCAAGATAGTCTGTCCTTCCGCGAATCAAGCTAATATGTCTTATCCGCGATGTACATGTAACTAGTCATGTCCAAAAATCCCGACCGGGCCGGGCGTGGACCGGGCCGGTCGAGCGCGGGCTTTTTGCCAACCGGGCTCGGCCTGGGCCCAACTTGAGCCGGGCCGAGCTCGGGGCGCCCTCTCAAAGAGGGGGCCTGATAAGGCCCTTCAGGTCGGGCCGGCCTGATTTCCCAACAAGCGGGATTAAAATCACGCCTATGCATTTTAATCCCGCCTGAATTACGCGGGATTAAATTCCCGCCTATTAGGAGGGATTTCCATAGGAAATCCCGCCTAGCCCGGTGCTGGGCCAAGGCTAAACTCGGTGCCCAGGCTTTGCCCGGTCGGGTCGGGCATCAGACCGGACAACCAGCTAATATGGGGGCCCGGTAAGGCCCCAAAGCCCGGCCTTAGGCCTAGCCGGGTTTTTTTTGGGCCCGGCCCGGCTTTTTGAACACAACTACTTGTAACAGATCGGTACCTTCATCTCTCGTATTTGCAATTTTTTATTAATTATTGTGCGTTGATTTTTTTCCAAATTATTATGTGTTCTTTGTGTTCCTACAATTATTGTGATTGTCTTGGGGATTGTGAGAAATCTCAACAAATCATATCGGAGAGAGACTCAATAAGAGACCGTGATTGGACGTTCTAGGAAGGGTTTGGTTGCGGTGGTGAATGACAGTCCTCATCCCACCTTTTTCAATTCATCCATTGAACAAATCATGTCTTCTAGTTTGTCGAGTACATTCATGGCATGGAAGAACCGAAGAACGTTGTTCTTGAGATATTTTTAGTGAAATTCGACGGTGACGGGAAATTAGCCTATAAGATTCGAGTGAAAGATATCCTGGTTTAGTATAGCTGGATTCATGTGTCAATTTATCCGCGAAAATAAAAGATCAATACTGGAAGGATCTTAATGAAAGAGCCGCGAACAGAATCAAGATGTACGTCGTTGACCATGTGTCCTTAAACATCGGGACTGAAGAGACGACAGACGGGCTTTGGGACAAGCTGGAGCAATTTTACCTGGAGAAATCTATGACAACAAAATTGTCACTAAAACAATGCCTCCATGCACTGAAGATGTGGGAAGGTGGCAACCTGCAGAAACACTTCAATGTGTTCAACAATGTTCCGAGTCAATTGCATGTGGTTGATTGGAAAGCAAAGGAAGAAGACAAAGCCCTCTTGTTTCTTACCTCATTCCAGACGTCATACAAGCACATAATGACTACACTCTTGTATAAGAAGGATACAGTGGGTTTGGAAGACCGGATCTTCATAGCGGACGGACGCAGGAGGAGTTTCGACAGAGGATCGAGTGATGCACGAACTCGGTCCGTGTTGAAGAAGGCAGTAATGTGTTTCTACTGAAGACAGGTTGGTCATATTAGGAGACATTGTCTGCAGCATGCATGAAGTTCTACTACTTCAGGTGACGTCCAGGATACAGGCATGATGACTTTGGTCTTGGCAGGAGATGACCGATTTTATTGTATCACTAAGAGTCGGGGTTAATAGTATAATTAAATGCTTGATTTTGGTGTGTCGCAACATGCTTGCTCGGATGCTTCAATATTCAGTTCCTTAGAGGTGACAGCTAAGTCGGTCATTCTTGCTGACGACTCGAGATGCAAGGTCGCGGGAATAAGGACCGTGGTCTTACAAATGCAGGATGGAGTGATACATAGGCTTGAGAGAGTGCATCTGGTGCCCAAACTATATAAGAATCTGGTGTCATTGGGTAGATTTGACTCGGAATGTTGCAGTTGGGGCCTGGGAGTCCAGACATGGAGTTTTGATGGTGATGCGAGGGTGCACCGTGCTCATGCGAATTGTGCAACGTGGTAAACTATATCGGCTGATGGGGGCCGCGGTGCGAGGAGATGAGACAATGTTTTTTGTTGGCAATAAGAATGACAGTCGTGGTGGTGCAGTGGATCACCTTCTCAGGACTCGGGTTCATTTGTTAATGAGGCAGGTACGTGATGTGGTGAATGATCTCTTAGACATTTCAAATTTTGCGAACCGGAATGAACTTTGTATTTCATTTAAACATAGTTTTACATATTTTACAAGATTTAATATTTCACTCGTAATTTACATTACTCATAAAAGGTATACATATATTCTGATTCTTCCTTTCCTCTTCCCTTTACCTATAATAATGCTCGCATGATGTACCTAAAAAAATGTGTCGGCAGTGAGTCCACTAACCTATCTATTTACGTACAAAATATAAAATGAGCAGCAAAATAGTTGAAAATAACATCAATATGACTTGATTAATTATTAAAGTAAAATATCACATTAAAAATACTCAATCTTTATATTAATTAAAATTTCATGCTTATCTTGCAATTTCTCGTCTAGCTAGCACATTGTTCAAGTAAGTGTAAGGCTGATGGTCATACTATGTGTCATTATACACTACTTTCCTTTCAGGGATATATTGGCTCACCTCTAATCGATTTCCTAAACATCAATTGAACTAGTTAAATTTTGACGTCACAAGCATAACACTTTATTAGATTTTAGCTGTCTCAATCTTCTTGGTGTCTGTCCTGCTCAAGTTTACTATCTTATGTCCAATGGATTTAACCCTAAGTATTTTCTTATGTTCATTAGTTAGCACTGTCAGTATATCAATTGGCCTAACCGAGATGGCTTGGTTTATGCTTTATGAAAGTAACACTTCACAGCCACACACTACCCAAAGAAAAAGGAGATCCAAAGGAGCATATAACCAACTTACAAACATATCTAGCATCCCTCCCCTGGACCATGAGGTATTGTCCGGGGTGTGTCCACATACAATTCACATAACCATTATGTCTGCCCATTTCCATTACAAACCAAACCACTTTTCGACTAAACTTTTCTACCTTATCTGCAAGTCCAACGACATGCACAACACACTCGTTACTCTTTCGACTACCGTCGGCATGAAATCAACATGGTGAAATCAACATGGTGAGTTTCTCTTCCGACAATGCCGACGAACAATTTAAATATCAAGAAAATAAAGTTTTATAATACGCTTGCATCGAATTAAAGCAAAAAAGCTTGCTACAAAATCATTAGAACTACTGAATTAACGACTATTATAAAAAATGAGATTGTTATCCGCAAACTGAATTTGACTATTCGCAAGTTATTACTATTCACAGTTTTAAAGATATTAAATTTGTTATTCACAGATATTATTGTTATTCGCAGATCAACATAAAAAAATTTAAAACAATAAACAGTATACCTGTAGGTAGTAAGCATGTTGCCAAACATTAATTCCTAGCAAGGGAATGAAGTTGGGCCCCTTGGTAACAAGTGGATCCTGTCAAAACAAGCGAATAATATATCAACTGTATTTAAATTACTCACAGAGTGCATAGATTAAGGGATAATCTAGTAAGCTAAGATATAAAATTGAATGCAATAGAATTCTTCACTGTGGCAAATGGGAAGTTAATCCAGAAAAGCTGGGCGGGGTTGTTTAAGTGCTTGACAGGGGTGGTTACCGAGTTGGGGGGCTGGGCTTGATGAGAAATGAAGGTGCTCAGGTGCTGGACAGCATCCAGAATAGGGAACTGGTTCAGAAATGGGGTTTCAGCCTTTCAGGTGGCAGAAATTAACTCCAAAGGAGGTCTGTTTGGGGAGTTCTGGATGTGGGAGGTTGTTCGGCTGAGGACTGACAGAGGAGGAGGTTTGGAGATTGGTCGGAAGTTGAAGCACGAAAGCGAGGCTGGAGGTGAATCAGGAAACCAGTAAACAGGAAAGGAGATTGTCGGATGCAGCCGGGAAAACTGGAGCGGCGTCGGATGGGGAATTCGGAGGACGACGAGCTGGGCGAGCGAGAGAGAAGGTCTTCTGGTAAGGGTAAAAGAAAATTAGGGTTTTGACTTGTGAATAAAGAATTTAAGATTTCAAGAAAAAATTTTAATTTGTTTGATCTATGAATTATTTATATTTGATCTGTGGATAACAATATAAATAAATAAGTTTTATATATATGTTTTTAAACATGAATATAAAATAAAATATAAAAAATTATAACAAATAAAAATCCAAAAAAATATAAATTTAAATTCATCGGCACAATTAATATAATTGAGTAGGAAATTTTCTAACGGTATAAATTAAGTTACAGTTGAATTTTGTATTTTTTCAATTGTAATAATTAATTAGTTTTACGACTGAAATTTTGGGTGATTTTTTGTAATTGTTTGAGTGTACTAATTTTTCAATTGAATTTTAAAATTTTTTTATAATTGTATGAGTATACTAAATTTCAGACTGATTTTTTAACCATACGTTGCCAACCACATACAAATTAAAATTTTCATTTTGTATTGCTGCTCCTACTCGTGGGCAAAAAGCTCGGGACTGGAAATCCCGCCCGGGCCCGGCCCGAAAAAAAACCCGGTTAGGCCCGGCCCAGGACAAGGCTGAGCTTGGGAGTCTTACCGGGCCCCCATTTTAGCCGATTGACCGGCCCGGTATCCAGGCCGGGCAAACCCCGAGCACCGGGCCTAGCCTCGGCCCGGCGTCAGCCTAGGCGAGTGGGGGGATTTTAATCCCGCCTATGATTAGGCGGGATTAAAATCCCCCCTCTGGTTTTCAGGCCGGTCCAGGCCCGGCCCGGCCTGAAGGGTCTTATCAGGCCCCCTCTTTGAGAGGGAACCCGAGCCCGACCCATCTCAAACTGAGCCTGGGCCGAGCCCTGTTAGCAAAAAACCCGGGCCCAACCGGCCTGGCCCAAGCCCGGCTCGGTCGGGCTTTTTGGACACGACTAGCTGCTCCTAACTGTAAACTTTTTAAAAAAATTTGTTCTCGCGGGTCAAGATAGAACTCGTTGCCTTTCTCATCGTTCATTCAGGATGAATAGGTCTACAAAATATATTGTGATTATGCTCATAAAACAGGATTCATCGTGTGTAAGCAACACTTAATGTTCTGGACACATACACGGATAGTTAAAACTATGAGAGTTTTGTTGCTCCAAAGCCGGGCTCAAGAGTACAAAGAAATCACCTATGAAGTATCGTAAATCGGATACACGCATAAAGTGTTTTTCTTTCATTACTTTCCAAGCTGATAAAGAAAACAAAAACTGGACAATCACGAAGTTTGTAGAAGAACATAATCATTCATTATCAATTGAGAAAGAGATGCATTTATTGAGTTATTGCCGCAATATTTCTGAAATGCAAGGTAGTCTTATGAAAAATATGACATCAGCGGGAATTAAACCAGTAGATTCTTATAACTTTCTATCTATAGAAGCTGGTGAGGTTGAAAACATATGATTCTCCAAGATGGATGCCTTCAATTACGTTCAGCAAGAACGAAAAGGTTTGATAGAAAGTGTGGGCGCTTCCAGCTTGCCTACTCGACTACAAAAAAGATAGCATGCAGATAACGTGTTCTCCTACGAAGTCAGGACAGATGAATTTAATAGACTGACATGTTTCTTTTGGATGAATGTGCACAACAAGACAGACTATGATTGTTTTGGTGACGTGCTTATTTGTTGACACTACATATAGACTAAACAAGTATAATCTAGCTTGCACTCCATTATTTGTCGTGAACCATCACTGGCAAAATGTTTTTGACATCGAGACTTTTATTGCTACGAAGACTATTGAATCGTTCTGCTGGTTGTTTGAGGCGTTTTTGAATAGTGTGGGTGGTAAACAACCAAGTACTATCTTCAAGAACCATGATCAAGTAATAACTGTCGCTATTGAGCTAGTATTGACTACTACTCGACATCGGTTATGCCAGTGACACATATGCAATAAGACACAATCAAAATCCCGAGCTTCAACCACGACAGAAGAGTTCAGACATGTTTTTATAATTGCATGAGCAAGTGTGATGGTGAGGATGAGTTCGATATGTATTGACACGATATGATAAAGAAAGGTGACCTACAAGAAAACAAACGACTGAGAGATATTTATAATATTAGGATGTGGTGGTTCACCGCATTCAATAAGATGTATTAGACCGAGGTATTTTGTCTGCCCGAAAAAGCGAGTTAGCTAATAATTGCTTGCACGAATGTTCGACGACTACTAGTTCCATTGTCGAGTGTTTTTATGGAATGAAGAAACTTGTCTCATTATGTCGGCGCAATAAATCCGATGAAGATTTCAAGTGCAAGCACGTCGCTATTAGTCTACGATACAAAATGTGTATCTTAAGAATATTTTGAAGCATATACTCATAAAATAACACAGAATTCTAACTGGATAACAACTGGGAATAAATTCGACCCAAAAACAGCACAAAAAATTGGCTGGATAAAATCTGGAGAATACACCGACTGTAAATCAACTTGAAATTTTAACCCGATACCAAATGTGAAGAAATCTGACTATAAAACAACACAAAAATTGGACTGGATAAAATCCATCGGAAAAAAGGCTGTAAAATAGCACAAAAATATGACTGGATAAAAACTGGAAATAAAACGAACTGTAAAAAAACACGGATAAAATCTGGAGGAAAAAAGCGAGAGTAAAATAACACAGAATTGTAACATAACAACTGGTAAGAAATTCAACTGTAAAACAATGTTGAAATGAAACTGAGAAACACTGGAAAAAAAATTTATAAAATAACACAAAATTGTAACCAAATAACAACTGAGAAACTCAACCAACAACAACAATCTAACATGTTCAACACCAAAATTGCAGGAAATACATACCCTAGCAGTATTTCGTGTGGGAGACTAAGGCAGCAACCAGCAATGGGCGTACCGCAGCCTACGACGGCCTGCAATGGGATGAAGACTTCGGCATCTGCCTGCCGTGGGGAGTTAGCTTCCGCACTGGTTGCCGAGATCTGGGGAAGGGAGAAGTTTAGGGTTTGAAAGTGGGCGGTGCGACACCGGAGGGACGGAGTCGAAAGAGGAGAGAAACGGCGAAATAATTTGAAAAGGTGGGCCCAACTTATTTAAACACGCAGCGATTTTCGATGCGTTTAACACGCCAAAAATTTTTGGCTCCTTTTTTGGTGCACGTGCGCACCTGCAGTGCTAAAGTTAAAAGTGCTTTTAGAGAAAGTAAAAAAAAAACATTCATCCATTGGCTAAGATTGCAGCCAGCGCATACAGCTACTGTGTGTTGAAGGCACATAAAAAAGGGCGTTTATATTGGCAGCCCGCATATCGATATTGACAGCCCAGAAAATAAGGAAAAACATACATAATATGGCCGCTAATAGCAGCCCAAAATGCGGAACACGCGTCTTTTAAAAATAGGTCTACTATATGACATTTTTAGAAAAAGTGTTCAACATGAAAGTTGTAGATCTCGTCGAGATCTACAACTTTTATGTTGAACACTTTTTCTAAAAAATGTCATATAGTCGGCCTATTTTCAAAAGGCGCGGAACCCGGGCGGAACTATGCGAGTTCCGCCCGAGTTCCGCGCCTTTTGAAACTAGGCCGACTATATGACATTTTTAGAAAAAGTGTTCAACAAAAAAGTTGTAGATCTCGACGAGATCTACAACTTTCATGTTGAACACTTTTTCTAAAAATGTCTATTTAACAATTTATTGTTTTGGCTGTCAGTATCCATCGGGCTGCCAATAGTCATATTTTAGGCTGCCATTATAATTGGGCAGCCAATATCGATATGCGGGCTGACAATATAAACGCCCATAAAAAATACGGTGTCCAGAGAGGTGCAATCATTGTCTTCCATGTGACCAAGATAAATAACATTTATGGATAGTTATTTTGAATTCAAAATTTGATTTAATTGCAATAGAAGAGTATCTTTCACTATTATAATTTATATGGGAAAATTTGTATTTGGTGAAATATTCAAAAATATCAATTATGTCTGGGTGAGCTCGGCGACCTGAGGCTGGGTGAGCTCAGCGACCTGAGGCTGGGTGAGCTCGGCGGACTGGGGGAGCTCGGCGGCCTGGGGTGAGCTCGGCGGCCTGGGGGAGCTCGGCGGCCTGTGGTGAGCTCGGCAGCCTGGGGTGAGCTCGGCGGCCTGGGGTGAGCTCGGCGGCCTGGGGTGAGCTCGGCGGCCTGGGGTGAGCTCGGCGGCCTGGGGTGAGCTCGGCGGCCTGGGGTGAGCTCGGCGGCCTGGGGTGAGCTCGGCGGCCTGGGGGAGCTCGGCGGCCTGGGGTGAGCTCGGCGGCCTGGGGTGAGCTCGGCGGCCTCGGGGGAGCTCGGCGGCCTCGGGTGAGCTCGGCGGCCTCGGGTGAGCTCGGCGGTCTGGGGTGAGCTCGGCGGTCTGGGGTGAGCTCGGCGGCCTGGGGGGAGCTCGGCGGCCTGGGATGAGCTCGGCGGCCTGGACGGCTTGACCGACTTCTCAAGAGTGCCTTGGGGGTAGAAATATTTTCTCCCCCTACTAGTATGTTCTACACGTTCACCCAAAATTGGCCCCTAGGAGTGCAAAATTCTCAAAAAGCTTAAAAACGAGCATGCCTTGTTTGGGGTCCACTCTTCGCGAATACGGGGTTGTACACAATCCCCGCTCTTTTCGAGGTTGGCACAAGCTTGGAAAGAAACATCCAACCCAACGTATTCGCGGAGTGAGCTTGAGCCGAAATGTACATGGCCCCTCCCAGGAGAGTCAGCCCGTCAAGCCAGCTAATGGGAGCCTGGGTGACGAGACGGACTCGGGGTAAAAAACACTTGGCATCCATGAGAGATCAACCCGCCATGTCAGCTAGTGAGAGCCTGACAACGGAATCCATCTCGGAGCTAAAAGGACTTAGCCTCCACGAGAGATCAACCTGCCCTGCCAGCTTATGAGAGCCTGACAGCGGAATCCGTCTCAGAGCTAAAAGGACTTAGCCTCCACGAGAGATCAACCTGCCATGTCAGCTAGTGAGAGCCTGACAGCGGAATCCATCTCGGAGCTAAAAGGACTTAGCCTCCACGAGAGATCAACCTGCCCTGCCAGCTTGTGAGAACCTGACAGCGGAATCCATCTCGGAGCTAAAAGGACTTAGCCTCCACGAGAGATCAACCTGCCATGTCAGCTAGTGAGAGCCTGACAGCGGAATCCATCTCGGAGCTAAAAGGACTTAGCCTCCACGAGAGATCAACCTGCCCTGCCAGCTTGTGAGAGCATGACAGCGGAATCCATCTCGGAGCTAAAAGGACTTAGCCTCCACGAGAGATCAACCTGCCCTGCCAGCTTGTAAGAGCCTGACAGCGGAATCCATGTAGTAGCTAAAAGGACTTAGCCTCCACGAGAGATCAACCTGCCCTGCCAGCTAGTGAGAGTCTGACAGCGGAATCCATCTCGGAGCTAAAAGGACTTAGCCTCCACGAGAGATCAACCTGCCCTGCCATCTTGTGAGAGCCTGACAGCGGAATCCATCTCGGAGCTAAAAGAACTTAGCCTCCACGAGAGATCAACCTGCCCTGTCAGCGAGTGAGAGCCTGACAGCGGAATCCATCTCGGAGCTAAAAGGACTTAGCCTCCACGAGAGATTAACCTGCTCTGCCAGCTAGTGAGAGCCTCACAGCGGAATCCATTTCGGAGCTAAAAGGACTTAGCCTCCACGAGAGATCAACCTGCCCTGCCAGCTTGTGAGAGCCTGACAACGGAATCCATCTCGGAGCTAAAAGGACTTAGCCTCCACGAGAGATCAACCTGCTCTGTCAGCTAGTGAGAGCCTGACAGCGGAATCCATCTCGGAGCTAAAAGGACTTAGCCTCCACAAGAGATCAACCTTCCCTGCCAGTTAGTGAGAGCCTGACAACGGAATCCATCTCGGAGCTAAAAGGACTTAGCCTCCACGAGAGATCAACCTGCCCTGCCAGCTTGTGAGAGCCTGACAACGGAATCCATCTCGTAGCTAAAAGGACTTAGCCTCCACGAGAGATCAACCTGCCCTGCCAGCTAGTGAGAGTCTGACAGCGGAATCCATCTCGGAGCTAAAAGGACTTAGCCTCCACGAGAGATCAACCTGCCCTGCCATCTTGCGAGAGCCTGACAGCGGAATCCATCTCGGAGCTAAAAGGACTTAGCCTCCACGAGAGATCAACCTGCCCTGTCAGCGAGTGAGAGCCTGACAGCGGAATCCATCTCGGAGCTAAAAGGACTTAGCCTCCACGAGAGATTAACCTGCCCTACCAGCTAGTGAGAGCCTAACAACGGAATCCATCTCGGAGCTAAAAGGACTTAGCCTCCACGAGAGATCAACCTGCCCTGCCAGCTTGTGAGAGCCTGACAGCGGAATCCATCTCGGAGCTAAAAGGACTTAGCCTCCACGAGAGATCAACCTGCCCTGTCAGCTAGTGAGAGCCTGACAGCGGAATCCATCTCGGAGCTAAAATGACTTAGCCTCCACAAGAGATCAACCTGCCCTGCCAGCTAGTGAGAGCCTGACAGCGGAATCCATCTCGGAGCTAAAAGGACTTAGCCTCCACGAGAGATCAACCTGCCCTTTCAGCTAGTGAGAACCTGACAGCGGAATCCATCTCTGAGCTAAAAGGACTTAGCCTCCACGAGAGATCAACCTGCCCTGTTAGCGAGTGAGAGCCTGACAGCGGAATCCATCTCGGAGCTAAAAGGACTTAGCCTCCACGAGAGATTAACCTGCCCTGCCAGCTAGTGAGAGCCTAACAGCGGAATCCATCTCGGAGCTAAAAGGACTTAGCCTCCACGAGAGATCAACCTGCCCTGTCAGCTTGTGAGAGCCTGACAGCGTAATCCATCTCAGAGCTAAAAGGACTTAGCCTCCACGAGAGATCAACCTGCCCTGTCAGCTAGTGAGAGCCTGACAGCGGAATCCATCTCGGAGCTAAAAGGACTTAGCCTCCACGAGAGATCAACCTGCCCTGCCAGCTTGTGAGAGTCTGACAGCGGAATCCATCTCGGAGCTAAAAGGACTTAGCCTCCACGAGAGATCAACCTGCCCTGCCAGCTAGTGAGAGCCTGACAGCGGAATCCATCTCGGAGCTAAAAGGACTTAGCCTCCACAAGAGATCAACCTGCCCTGCCAGCTAGTGAGAGCCTGACAACGGAATCCATCTGGGAGCTAAAAGGACTTAGCCTCCACAAGAGATCAACCTGCCCTTTCAGCTAGTGAGAGCCTGACAGCGAAATCCATCTCGGAGCTAAAAGGACTTAGCCTCCACGAGAGATCAACCTGCCCTTTCAGCTAGTGAGAGCCTGCCAACGGAATCCATCTCGGAGCTAAAAGGACTTAGCCTCCACGAGAGATCAACCTGCCCTGCCAGCTTGTGAGAGCCTGACAGCGGAATCCATCTCGCAGCTAAAAGGACTTAGCCTCCACGAGAGATCAACCTGCCCTGCCAGCTTGTGAGAGCCTGACAGCGGAATCCATCTCGGAGCTAAAAGGACTTAGCCTCCACGAGAGATCAACCTGCCCTGCCAGCTTGTGAGAGCCTGACAGTGGAATCCATCTCGGAGCTAAAAGGACTTAGCCTCCACGAGAGATCAACCTGCCCTGTCAGCTAGTGAGAGCCTGACAGCGGAATCCATCTCGAAGTGAGACCTTTCATGGACCATAAATATTTTTCGGTGGTTTCTACCATTAATCATAGCTGATACAACGCAAGCTAAGTTCATTACAAAGAGATGATTCACTTCTCTCTTACCTCCCTCTTCCCCCGTGAATCATCCGATCCTTCCCCGGGTGCCCACATCAACCCTGTCCTCACATATCTCCTCTGCTGCCTCGGGTCGGACTTCTTCAATCCGCACCGGGTCTTGCGCTTGTTGAGGCTAATGAGGTTGCGGTGCTGGAGCTCTTGTCCTTCTCAACTCCAGAAATTCGGGGCAAGTAGATGTTGCGTGGCCTTCCTCTTGGTGGAAGTCACAGTAGGGTAACTCTACTCTGACTCTTCTTCTTCCCGTGCGGTTCCTCCTCTCCCTTCGACCAATTTCCATCGCTTGCTGTGGCGGGGGTAGGAGTTGCCTAGGGGCTTGCCTTTGGAAGTTGAACCTCCCTCGGCCTTCATGAAAATCACCCCCACCTTGGTTGTGACCTCTTCCTGGACCCTGAATGGGTCCTCCCTGCTGCCTCCAACCTGGTTCTGGACCCTCCTGTCCCTGGAACCCCTGAGCTCTCTGCTCCTCTCTCCTTCTTCCTTCCTAATGACTTGCGCCTCCTTGCTCCTTCGACTCCGTCTCTGTTAGCCTTGCCAACTTTTTGACAAATGACGGGTTGGCCGCCTCCATGGCTATCTCCTCTGCCGCCCTTTCCATCAGCTCTTCGAAGGAAAGGGGGGCCTTCCGGGTCAAGCTCATCTTGAAGAAGCCCTCCTCCAGCCCAACGGTGAAGGCCATCTGGAGAGCATACCCGGGCATCCCTTGGACCTCTAAGATCTCTTCTTGGAACCTGTCAACGTAGCGGGCCAGCGACTCCTCAACCCCCTGCCTTATCAGGAAGATGAACTCAGGACTCCTCTTCCTCTTCTTGGAGGTAGAGAAGCGAAGCTGGAAGCTCCGGCTCAAGTCCTCGAACCCGTAGATCGACCTTGGAGGGAGTTGATGGAACCAGTGCCTTGCCTTCTCCTTCAACGTGATCGCAAAGAGGCGACACTTGAAGGCATCTGTCATCGGCCTGATGGAGACCGCATCCTCGAACCATTGCAGGTGCTGGACGGGATCATCCTTTCCGGAATAGTAAGCCATGTCTGGCTCTCTGAACCCCTCGGGAACGGGAGCTGAGATGATCAGCTCGCTGAAGGGTGACCCCCTAAGGGGTGGTCTCTCCACTTCTACTCGCGCAGCCTGCTCGCCTGGGAGGTTGGTACTCGCCGGGCTGGAGAACAACTCCCGGCCGGTGAGGTCTCGCTCGACCCCATCTCCCATCCTCTCCTTCCCTGACCTTCTTCCTGGTGCACTTCCTTCTCCCTCCGCTGGGGTCATCTCGCCTAGACCCCTGGGAGTCGGCTCGTCGAGAGGGGGAGCTAACTCCTGGGGGGTCGGGGTGGAGCTTCCACCCTGAGGAGCAATGCTGCGCAACATCTCCATGATGCCTTGGATGGAGGTCATGAACTCTTGCCTCCCCACAAAGGATCCTGAGCTGGGGAGCTCGCCGAGATCATCACTACCTCCTTGACCTCCTGTCATGACACTCTCCCGAGATCTTCTGTGCTGGTCACTCTCCACGCTCACCGCACCAAAATGTTGAAACCAAAAATTTGGTCTCTATGGAGTTCGGGGTCCCTAGAAAGGGGTGACCTCACACTTACTGCACCCGGAGGAACGTCACGGACCAAAGATCAAGAAGCTAGAAACAGACCCTCGGCTCTAGCGTGGAGGTCCCACCTCATACCCGGAAGGCTGCCTGAGCACTTCCCCTCCCTAGCCAATGCTCGAGCTAGGGTGCCTTGGAGGAGCTCTCTCTACTCTACCAAGAAGAAGCTAAGGGAGGAGGAAGCAAGGAAAAGTCCCCCCTCCAAAGGCACCCAAGGGGGTCTATTTATAGTTTTCTGTGAATGGCCTGCAAATAACCAACCTCCACTCCTATGAAAATTACTGGAATGCCCCCGGATTGGCCTGCCAACAGCCAAATCCCGCTGTTCTAAACAGCTAAATGCAGTCCTCCAGGGGCAGCCTCTCGAGCCGGGCGAGCATGCGGCAAGGGGCGAGCTCGGCGGCCTGGGCTGGGTGAGCTCAGCGACCTGAGGCTGGGTGAGCTCGGCGGACTGGGGGAGCTCGGCGGCCTGGGGTGAGCTCGGCGGCTTGGGGGAGCTCGGCGGCCTGGGGCGAGCTCGGCGGCCTGGGGTGAGCTCGGCGGCCTGGGGTGAGCTCGGCGGCCTGGGGGAGCTCGGCGGCCTCGGGGGAGCTCGACGGCCTGGGGTGAGCTCGGCGGCCTGGGGTGAGCTCGGCGGCCTGGGGTGAGCTCGGCGGCCTGGGGGAGCTCGGCGGCCTGGGGTGAGCTCGGCGGCCTCGGGGAGCTCGGCGGCCTGGGGTGAGCTCGGCGGCCTGGGGTGAGCTCGGCGGCCTGGGGTGAGCTCGGCGGCCTGGGGTGAGCTCGGCGGCCTGGGGGGAGCTCGGCGGCCTGGGATGAGCTTAGCGGCCTGGACGGCTTGACCGACTTCTCAAGAGTGCCTTGGGGGGTAGAAATATTTTCTCCCCCTACTAGTATGTTCTACACGTTCACCCAAAATTGGCCCCTAGGAGTGCAAAATTCTCAAAAAGCTTAAAAACGCGCATGCCTTGTTTGGGGTCCACTCTTCGCGAATACGGGGTTGTACAATATATATTTTAATCTATTTTAAAGAAATTAAAATACAATGTTCATTCAAGTAATTACACTATCAAAAAATTAGAAGTAATGTTGAAAATCCATTTAAATTCAAAAGTTTTTTAATATAGCTCCTACACCTACTATGATAGGTTGTCATTAGGCATGTCAGCGGTCTATTCAAGGAAGGTTGTCATTAGACATATCAGTGGTATTTTTAGGGTGATGACATTAAATCAATCAACTTTATTAAATCAAAATTAATATTTTTATGTCAAAACGTATATTGTTTTACAAAATAAAATTGTAATATTTATGTATATTTTTTTACGGTCATTTTGAGTACTCATATGTATATGTTGCGAACGAAACCCGTTTTGATGGGGCTGGCGAAACCCGTCGTCGTCGGTCGGGTACTGTCACTCATGCCATAGGGGCGGAGCCCGATACATACAGGGCTCCGTTCCTACGTCCAATCAAGTAATTATAAGGGAAAAGTTCTCTTTTACGGCTCGGTATCTCTTTTATTAACTATATTATTGAATATATATTTTATATTTACATTATAACTAGCAACAAACACGAGGCTCCGTTCCCACGTCCAATCGCAACTGTACCTTGACACCGATACATACAGGGCTCCGCCCGTATCAATCAACTAATACAACTTAAAATAAGCACATTATCAATTATTTTACCTTAATGCATATATTGTTATGCATGTTAAATCAACTTTAATAAAACTGGTGAGTTTAATGCTAAACTTCAAAAATACATGTCTAATAATTGCCCACTATAATAGTTATAAGAATTCTACAAAAAAAACTTTATATTTTATAATTTTCTATCATTATTTTTAATTTAAGAATATGATATATTTACATAATTAAGCATTGTATTTTATTTTTAAAAATATATATTATATTATAGGTTAAGTCATTAAAGAGAATAAAACTATACCTGACAATTTTAAATGTTGCACCAAAACCAACTTTTTTTTCAAATATAATGAAACTAGCAATGGTGTAAGGCAAAGATAACGATAATATTGTGTCACTCATCATCGAAGCGACATGATCTCTCACGAACTCAAATCACAAACGTCGTCACTTCGGTCATTGCAGAGGCAAGGTGGTGCACCATGCCTGCAAACAAACATTTCGGTATTCTGATCACCTCCCGATAACCTTATCAGAAATTCAGCTTAAAATAGCATCTAAGGTTCCGTTTGGGGGGACTTATTTTCACCGGTCAAACGGTTACGATCGCATGAATCAGACATTAATTAAGGTCCGGTTCATACGGTCGTAACCGCTTGACCGGTGAAAATAAATCCCCCAAACGGTGCCTAAATCGTCACCCAAATCTCTTCATTAAAAAAAGAAAGGCAGCTTGATAAAATTTATTTTTAAAGCACTTTAGCGTATGAAAAGCATGTAAAGAAAACTGTAGGCGTTACATATATTATAACGGTGTATTAAAATTAAAAAACCCTAAACTCTAAATACAAAGTGCAGATTAATCCACAGCTTGTGCCTTGTTGGCAATCAAATATCTACAAACAGAGCAATACATTCAGCAATTGATTTCTGGTTTTCTGTAGTAAAAAAAATCGCAAAATTGTAAACATACCAGTCGGACATTTCGAATTTTTATCAAGGAGATGCGCTACTTTCTCACAGGGTAAGTGGAGAGTAAGTGTGGGATGCACATCTAACGGTCCGCGGGGATGCTCACACACATCTCAAAGTAGGCTGAGATGTGTCTGCTTTGAGATGTGTGCAGGCATCCACGTGTACCGTTGGATTCTCCTACTTTACGATAAAGTGCATCACCTGCACTTTACCGCCCCCTTACCCTTTCTCATGCCGTCAGCGGCGGGCTTCGAGCCTCGAGGCAAACCATTCAATTATACATGAAGTGATTTCTTCTTTTTCAGGTTCGAAGAGCAAATCGTGCAGCAAACCGTCGTAAAGCTTGATGCTTTTATCGGCTGACACAGCTGCTTGGTACAGCATGGTAGAGCCGAGAGGATTGGTGACGTTATCCGCGGTGCCGTGGAGGACGAGAAAAGGAACGGCCACCCTGTATAAATTTCGCTGCAGCTGATAGGAGATGCGGAGGATCTCGTAACCGGTTCGGACCCTGATGGCGCCGGTGAACACGAGGGGGTCGGAGTACTTGGCCTTCAAAGCCTCGGGGTCGTGGGAAACCGGCGGCCCATTCTTATCCACAGCACTGAATTGGTATTGCGGGATTAGGAGGGAGAAAATAGGAGCAACTGCCTGAGAATGCCGAGAAAATTACATGTTAGAAGCCGGACTAATCCATATGAAAATTTTCTTTTTTGTGTTATCATAAACTCACAGCAATGACAGGGAGTGGAATGTCGCGTCTTATAATTATAAAAACATTTGGGCTTCGTTTGGCGCTGCACGGTGGTGGTTGTGAACGCGGTGATTATGAACCGTTGTTCGTGAATGCCCGACCTCACCTATGGAACTTCATCAACTTTTATGTTCAAAACTAGCTTTCTTTTCTTGGTGGCGGTCATAACCGTTGTCATGCCAAACATATATTCTACGACAGTGGCAGTTTTATTCAAACGCACTGGAGAAAGAACGTCGCGTCAAATGGAGCCTTAATTTCCTCATCTCTCTAATGTATCATTGGATTATTAACCTATTATTTTTCTGTCCGGTAACAAGTGGTTGGACCCTGCCCGGCTCGCCCTCAACCCTGCATCCACCTTGTCCCTCACTAATAGTTGAGCCCACCGACTTCTTCCACATACTAGCCGCACCCTCCCGTTCATCCATGTCTGCTCGTGAAGAAAGCATATCTCTCACGAACGCCACCCTTTCGGTACGCATGGATCGTGTACAGACTTCTTTATTGACATACAAATCACCGTAGGGGAGAACCACACACTCCCTGTCCGTTGCAAAAACCATCCATTTTCGCTGCTCACAACCCCCGAACCACTCGTTGCAAACGTTGCGCTCTAGCGGCACCTCTGTAGTGAACGTCCTCCTCCAAACACTCATTGTCACGATCCCTCACATTGTTGGCGCCTCGACATTCCGGTGATTAACAGGACGGGCCATGCACTGACCGTCATCAGTTAACACTTGAACAACCTTCGAGCTCTTTGGGACGGCTCGACTAGCAGAGTAAATCACTATTTGAGCTACTTCCCCACTAAGCTACAATCCCACCGCAAGGCATACCTTCACGTCCTCAATCTCGACTGCACTCCCCCATTTTGTTGAAGAAGAGTTATATGCCCTCTCAATCCCTACCGTCCCTCACTATCAACCCCCAAAACCGCCTTTCCCCTCACATAACTGATGACGGTCCCCGCAACTATTGAGACTTGCCTCCTCATTTATCTTCTATTAATATCGTCTTGAGTTACGTATAGCAAGTTATTCATTTGCAACTTGGTATGGGGGGGGGGGGATGACGACCGACGCCAGGAACGAACTCATCCGGTGGCCTCTATCACCGCAGGAACGCCTTTTAACGAACTCATCCGGTGGCCTCTACCACCGCAGGAACTCCTTTTCAGCCGCTGTATCTAGCGCCTGCCGCTGTCTCTGGCAGCGCCTCTAGCGCCCCAAGAACACCTCTTCAGCCTCAAGCGCCCCAAGAACACCTCTTCAGCCGCCACATCTTGCGGCTACCGCCATCTCTGGATGCTGCTAGACCAACCTCAGTGAGGAACTAGCGGTCTTCTGCACCGCACGATCGCACCGCAGCAGGCCTTCAGCGATGCACGCTGCATGACTGTATCCTAGCGGGTCTTCAGTACCGTACAAGATGTGGTGATTGGTGAGAAAGTTGATTCATGGCGCCGAAGTAAAGTACGATGGAGGATGTATTCAAGATGTTGGGCCCGAATGAGTTGACCACATTTTCGAGGGTGTTGGGTTCATCGCAACGGTCCGCGAAGTTGGAACTGCAACCGATTGATTTGAAGCTTGATGGACCAACGACAAACCTGAGTTGGTCATGCCACGTGAAGAAAATCCTTGCAGCGAAACAGGTTGGGGTTTCCTAACAGGGCGTAAGAAACCAGAGAACTCGGTTGGAGATGAGTGAGAGTCGGCCTATATGACGATGTTTATGTAGCTTCTCGGCTCGGTTGTCCCATTGATTGCCGCCCCGGCAGATGGCCTCGAGACGGTCATGGAGGTTTGGGACAAGCTGAAGAATACATACGATGGCGTGGGGAACACTCTGCGGGTCTTCCAAGTGAAGGGAGAAATTGATGACATTGCTAGGGGAGAGAAAACAGTGCAGGAGTACGCCTCTGAGTTGGAATGTCTATGAGTGGATTATGATCACGCCTCTGGCGGGATGTGTTGCAGCGACTCATAGTGTCCGGCCTCCAAGATCGTGGAGGAGAGGACGATAAAGTTCCTGACGGGATTAGATAACAAGTTTGATTAGTGGAGAGCCATGTTTCTTTCTCGTACGACAATTCCTACACATACTAAGGTCATATCTACTATGATTCAGGAGGAGATCCGTCTCAAACTTCAGGCAGAGATAAGAGGGTCTACTACTATGAAGTCAGCACTAGCGGTTGCTGCCCCTGGTGTTACAGTTCAGAGGGAAGAAACTCGACAGTGCTACAACTGTAGGGAGGTGGGTCATCTGAGGCAATCCCTCCCCAAGCCGCCCAAAGAAAGAGATTTGGGTGGTGGACGTGGTCGAGCTCGTGGTGACCAAGGAGGCTATCGAGCCAATTTGGGAATGATTGACAGTGCGGAGGAAGTCAACATTATCTACACAGAGGAGCAGACCCTACTGAGCATGATGGAGGGCATCAAGAGGAAACAGACGGCCGAGGGGAGCAGAGAGGAGCTGGGGGTCGCAATGTATGCTCACCCAACTGATGGATCTCCTGCTCTTGTATTCATATCTTCCTCTAGCGCATCAGATTAGAACATCGACTCAGGTGCATCACGTCACGTGACAGGAAATAAAGGTGAGTTCTCATACACTCGCCCAGCTACTGCATATAACGTCTAGACGGTGGACGGTACGTTCAACCTGTGGTCGCTAATAGTACTATTAATTGTTCAGGTTCAGTAAAATTATCCAATGTTTTGCATGTTTCTTCTTTTCCAGTTAGTCTTTTATCCATTACATGATCATTCAACTGAGATGTGTTGTTTCTTTTGATATTCCCAAGGTGACTCTTCAGGACAAAGGGAAGAGGTGGATACTTGGAACTGGCACTTGGCATGACGGGCTGTGGTATCTAGATCGACAAGGATTGGATACGGCTCCTGCCTGTGGTAGAAAAAAATGAAAGTTAGAGGACAGAAGATGAGTGCAAAAAATATGTTGATACTCCATCACAAGCGGTTGGGGCACCCTTCTTTTACCACTGTAGCTGGACTATTTCCGGTTATTTAAAAAAAAACAAACAAAACAAAATTGGTGTGTGATATTTGTGATTTAGGCAAGCTTATTAGGAGTTTGTATGTTAGTACAGGCCGGAGAAACTCTTCTATTTTTGATGTAGTTCATTTCGATGTATGAGGACCATGTGTTGTAAGTTTTTAAAATGGTTATAAGTATTTTGTAGCATTTATTGATTGTGCATCTCGTGTTACTTTATTATATTTGATAAAAAATAAGAGTGAGGTACACACCTGCTTCTGAGATTTCCATAAGCTTGTTCAGACACAATACATTGCGGTGATTAAGGTACTAAGATTAGATAATGAGACATAATACACTAATAGGACAATGAAGGAATACTTATCAGGCCATGTGATATTGCACAAGACCACATGTGCATACACACTGACACAGAACGAAGTGGCGAAAAGGAAAAACGAACACCTTCTGGAGGTGGCAAAGAGTATGATGCTCAACATGAAGGTTCCTCAAAATTTGTGGGGATATGTGGTGTTGAGAGAGGCATAGTAGATCAACAGGATGTCATCGCAGGTTCTGAGGTGAAAGTCTGTGTCAGCAGTTGCAAAGACATAATGGGGTATCCTTCTTTTGAAGGTATTTGGAAGTGTGTGCTTCGTGAAGGACAACATGTCGGGTGTTGATAAGCTTGATGCGAGGGCAGTCAAGTGTATCTTTGTAGGCTACTCTCGTACTCATAAGGGGTACGTGTGTTGGAGTCCAGTGGAGAAAAGATGTTTTGTGGGCATGGATGTTAGCTTTAGAGAGCTAGAGCAGTACTACCGACAAGAGGGATCTCTGCCCACATTAGACTCATCAGATACAAAAAAATATGAGGCGAGAAAGGGTAAGGTTAGTGACAGATCTGGGACTATGGTGGGGAGGATCTGTGGAGGAGGAGCAGTAAAGTGATGAGGAGCAGGAGCAGGAGATTGAGGAGAAGCGAGATGTTAGACCTACGGCTCAGGCGGTGCTACTTCCATACAATAGGAGCAGAAAGCTGTCAACAGTACCAGATCCAATTCCTGTGCCCAGTCTATCCCCTAGTCCCTTGGCTACGTCGCTCCCTACTCCTAGAGCACCTACATCACAGGCCTCAGGTGACATTTTTTTGCCCTACTTCTCTTTCTCCAACTGTCACATTACGGAAGACTACTCGTAACACTGCTGGAAATCCTCCTGATAGATACGGTGGGGACATGACGTCTTTTGTCTTTTATGATCATATCTCCTCTTCTCGCGAAGCATTCATTGCATCGTTGGATAATATTATTGTACCTAATAATTTGCTGTTTGTCAAAGATGATCCAAAATGGAAGGCAGCGATGAAGGAAGAAGTGAGGGCTCTTGAGAAGAACAACACTTGAGAGCTGGCACAACTGCCAAAGAACAAGAAGGTCGTCGGGTGTAAATGAGTGTTCACTGTGAAGCAGAACCCAGATGAACAGGTCGAGCACTTCAAGACTCGATTGATTGCCAAGGGGTACAACCAGACTTATGGAATCGACTACGACAAGACATTTGCACCTGTTGCGAAGATGAGCACTGTTAGTACCCTGATCATCCTGACAGCAAATGGTGGATGGATGTTGCACCAACTAGATGTGAAGAATGCATATCTTCATGGAGATCTAGCAGAGGAGCTGTACTTGGAGATACCACCAGGGTTTAACAACCTGTAGGTTTTAGAAGTTCCTCTATGGGCTGCAACAGTCACCTCACGCATGGTTCGACAGGTTCAGGAAGACGATGATTAGGATGTGATATCACCAAATAAATGCGGATCACACAGTATTATTCAGGTAGAATGAAAGTCACATCACCATGCTTACAGTTTATGTGGACGACATGATCATCACGGGAGATGATGAGCAGGAGATTGGCCGCCTCAAGGGGGCTCTGGACAAGGAGTTTGAGGTGAATGATCTGAATCTTCTTAGGTATTTCCTTGGGATTGAAATGGCTTATGAGGCAGAGGGTATAGTCTTTTCCCAAAGAAAATATGATTTAGATCTTCTCACAGAAACGAGGATGTTGGGGTGCAAACTTGGTGCGACACCAATCGATCAGAAGTGCAAACTGGGTGCTAAGGCCGGGGAACCAGTGGATCATGAGATGTATCGAAGGCTGGTTGGAAAGTTGATTTACTTGAGCCACACACGCTCGAACATCTCTTTTTTTGTGAGCGTGATGAGCTGCTACATGCATGAGCCAAGGAAGGGTCATATGGATGAAGTGTACAAGATTTTGCAGTACTTGAAGAATGCTCCTAAAAAGGGGCCGACGTTCAAAAGGAACGGGCACGTGAAGATTGAGGGCTACTTCGACTCTGAGTGGACAAGTGCGAATGACGTGAGATCCACTTCAGGCTATTGCTTATTTGTGGGAGGCAACCTGGTCTCCTGGAAGAGCAAGAAACAATCTGTAGTGGCTATATCGACAGCAGAGGCAGAGTATAGAGTCATGACATTAGGGGTTGAAAAGCTCCTGTGACTGAAAGGGATGTGTGTGGAGTTGAAATTAGATATGGGAGATATGATGAAGCTGTGGTATGACAGCCAGTCAGTCATCAGTATTGCAAATAATCAAGTCCAACACGATCAAACCAAGCATATAAAAATTGATAGGTTTTTCATAAAGGAAAAACTTGATAGTGGGCTATTGGAGTTGAGTCACTTCTCGACCAAGGGTCTGGTTGCAGAATGCTTGACTAAGAGACTCAATTCAGAGGATATGATCAGGGGTTGTGACAAGATGGACTTAGTGAATATATTTCGCCAATCTTGAGAAAGAGTGTTATAATATTAAGAGTTAATTGTAGGCTATATATAGCCAAGTTATTTTGCCCAAATATTATTGCGTCATTCATTTGCAACTATTATCCACAATAGAAGGGAGAGTAAAAGAGACGTGGGAGTGTATTGTGAAATCTTTTAAGCTCTCACCTTGAGAGAGACTTCTAAAGGAGAACTAGCCATCAAGAATTGGTGCGAGCATACCTAGCGAGTTTGTAACTCGATTTTTGATTATACTCCAATCTATTATTTTTGCTCCTCTCTTTCTTATGGCGATAGAATAAAAAGTGGTAATTTTGCATATATGAAGGAGAAATTATTCCAACATGAAAAATTTCTCTAACCATACCCAAACTAACTATTTTAGCGCATATAATGAGTTAAACATTTTTTCTTAAGATCTCCACGAAAAAAAATGATGAGGATTAGTAGCGTCGGGCAGAGCATGAACATCAAGCAGGGTGTTCTCATAGAAGTTATCTTGAGTTGTATTTTGAATTTCTCGCATATTTACGCTTACCTCTAGGGTTTATTTGGAATGAAAAGCATTAGAGCCTAAGGCTGGCCAAGAGTCCCTGATTTCGTCCCTTCATTCCCAGATTGGAGCGGTGAAACCCTAAAGGGTAACATTGGTCCGACCTGCCGACTCCGTTCGCTACTTTCATAGTCGACGGGACTCCTTCTGTGGCCCATGCTCACGCACAGATATCCTCCCCAACTGCTTGGGAAAGACTATCTTCCCAGCCTGCTCGTCCAAGGCTTTCATCCCCGGCCCCGCTCGCGTCCAGCCACCCAGACATGTCTAGCCGCCCATACCTGCATGTTCAGGCACATTCTCCCGCGCACATCCAACTGTGCATCCTTCCACCGACGTCATACCACGCCTACTAGCGTGTCTCCCGCCCTCATCCTCCCGCGTGAATCCAGACATGCATCCTCTAGCACATATCCCTACGTGCATACCCACGTGTGTCAAACCGTGCCTCCCAACACCTCCTTCGACTCCCCTGACCTCTGATTCATTTCCATCTCCTGGCACCGCCGCTGAGACGACTGACCTCCTTTGAGCGCCATGACGAACGACTGTCTCGATGTCATCAAACGCCGCCTTGACGATAAAGCAAGTCTCCTAGCTTCCATTCAGGCCAGTCTCCAGCACGGAGGCTCACGAGACCCATGCAGACTCCACTCTTTTGTCGCCCATGAAGGACCCATTCTCCTTCAGTGGGATACCGGCCAGCCCCACGAAGCCTCCCACGCTTCCCGCACTTGCCGCGGCATATGAGTCGCGCTCCCTCAAAATTCCCCATTTCAATGATTCTCTTGGGTGGATTTCCAAGACCAAACAATTCTTTGACATCAAGGGCACCCCAAACACGCAAAACGTCATTTTGATTCTCCTTCCCATGGAGGGCTCCGCCTCACATTGGGTTCGTTGGCTTCGTCACTCCACCCCGCTCCTCTCATGGCCCAGCCTCAAGTTGGCCTTGGTCAAGCGCCACGATCGATGTTGCTCTGGCAATGTCGCCGAGAGCCTACATGCCCTCTGCCACACGTCTTCGATGGATCAATATATTGATGAATTCAGTGAGCTCGTCAACCATGTCCCTGGTCTTCCTCCCCATTACTATATGGGCTTCTTCTTTCTGGGTCTCCAACCCTACATCCGCTCACGACTATGTACTCACCATCCCCGGGAAATTACAGATTCTATGGAGGTCACCAGCTTGGTGGAGGCGGATTTCTCAGTCAAGCCACACCCAAATCCTCAACTCGCTCCAAGTACATTCCTCCTATTCCGCCACAGCTTCCCACAAGGGATCCTCCACCTACGGCAACCCTTCCCCCCCAAGACAGCCATCCTTCCTCGGCCCCAATAGTCGCCGACCCCCAAAAGCCACTTGACATAGGAGTATAATGACTTGTGCAATTCCGTAGCAGGAAACCCTACTTCGCCATGCTCTACTGCCCGCATATGGAGCTCCGGGTTTTCAAGTGTGACGATAGGGACAAAGTCACGGACGGCAACTTCGATGCCTTACCTGCACCTATGACCCTCCAGTAATCCTCCCTAATCATCAGCCACCCTAAGGCACCATTGTTGGCATCCTAGCAATTGTCGGCCACCCACTCCACTCATCTAGCCAATTCCCTGCACCAGACAAACACCCTTTCCCCCTCCCAACTCCCCCACCCCCACCTCTTTCCAACCATCCTTCTTTGTTCAAAACAAAAATAACCCCACCACTTGTGGCCCGACCTCAAGTTGTCCATTGTCAAAGGCCACGATCAATGTTGCTCTGACAATGTCGTCAAGAACCTATGTGCCCTCCACCACACGTCTTGGGTAGATCATTATATTGACGAATTCATCGAGCTCGTTAACCAAGTCCCCGATCTTCCTCCCTATCACTATATGGGCTTCTTCTTTCAGGGTCTCCAACCCTACATTCGCTCGCGACTATGTACTCACCATCCCCGAGATATTCTATGGAGGTCACCCGCATGGTGGAGATGGATTTCTCAATCGATCAACCACATTTTCAGCTGGCCACACCCAACTCCTCAACTCGCTCCACGTTAATTCCTCTTATTCTGCCACGACTTCCCGTGAGGGATCCTCCACCTACGACAACCCTTCTCCCCAAGACGACCATCCTTCCTCTACCCACATGGCCACCGACCCCTCAACACCTCTTGACACAGGAGTATAATGACTAGTGCAATTCCGTAGCAGGAAACCCTACTCCCCCGTGCACGAATACCCGCTTAAGGAGTTGTGGGTTTTCTTGTGTGACGATAGGGACGAAGTCACAGATGCCAACTTCGATGCCTTCCCTGCACCCATGACCCTCCAGTAATCCTCCCTAATCATCCGCAGCCCTAAGGAACCATTGTTGGCATCCTAGCAATTGTCGGCCACTCACTCCACTCATCTAGCCACTTCCCTGCACCAAACAAACACCCTTTCCCCCTCCCAATTCTCCCACCCCGGTCTCATTCCAACCATCCTTTTATGTTCAAAACAAAAATAACCCCCCACCACTCCCTTGCCTTACCCATTATCGGGTTTCTATCAACTACCACATCAAGCCGCTATCACCTCCTTCCACAACCAACAACCTTTGGTTCTCCACCATCGCCTCCACATCTTCCAGGTTCCCTTGTGCTTACGTGAGTCTCTTTCATTCGGAGTATTATATTTCATTGTACGATTGATTTCATATGCTTAGGGACACTTGTTTGTAGTTCATTTAGCTCTCCTGAATCCTTCTGATTCACATGGCTTAAGTAGTGACACATTTACTAAACGCTCTCCACTTGAATGAATTTTAATTTGTCAGTTGTCTTTAAAAGTATTGCTCTCACTTGTGGTATTGTGTTAGCACCATAGTATTATTTTTAATCTATCTTTGAAAGTTGTCTGTGCTTGCATCTCATCAGTTTTGTTTCATTATTCGCATCTCCTCGTCACTTTACAGTTCAGTTTCAAGTAGGCCAACATCACACTCCCAACCTTACCCTGGGTCAATGTGTCTAACTAGTTTTGGGGAATGATACTATTTAATAATATATGACTAGTCTCTCTACTGTTCTTATTGTTGACCTATTTATGGTTACTAAATCATTCATTTCTCTCAAGTAAACATTGTTCGTTCAACTAGCAATTAGAAAGAACAAACAAATATCACTATGAAACGAAACCAGTTCATCAGAAGTCGCTGCAGTAAGTCAGAGAGCACAATAATAGTACAAGCTAGAGCATGCAAGAGCGAACTAAAGTGAAAAATAGGAGTCAAAATTCCTTCAAATCACAAACATAACCTGGATCAAAAACACATGAAAATATTAGTTGATCTCACAGGAAACTATATGACCACAGGATCTTCATGCCCACGGACTCCTCAACCGGCATTTTTGCAATGAGAACACTTCTAGAAAAGAGCAGAAAGTCATTAGATGTGTTGAACCAGCAGTAATCGCAAAAAGCTTGGAGAAGGAGAGCTGAAGGTTAAAGCTAAAGAGGCAAAGGATCGAAGGTCGTCAGATCATGAATCTTGATACGACGACAAAGAAGTCACTTGCATCTATGTTGAACTCTAAAAGAAGCAAGGAAAGCATAGATGAAGGCAGGGGCGATGTTTTTGCGTGGATTATTGCAGAAAAGGGCAGTGTGTGATCTGCCTTGCTTTAGGTGGAGGATAGCATCATTATGCAATGCTAGAGTCCAAGAGGAGGCAGTGATGAGTGCGACAAGGTCTGACTAGCTCACTGATATATCTAAGAAAAAGGATTGAAATTTCAATTGAGAACTACACATTTTATTGGCACTCTCCTAGCGTTCCTTGTAATAAGGTAAGCATCACCCAAAATTTTCAATAGAAAAGAGCATAATGACGTCAAGAAAGTTACAGAACAAATAAATATTAAACATTATTCGCAAAGAAAATAAATATTGACACCCAAGTGCAAAGTAAATAAATATTGACACCCAAGTGCAAAGTAAATAAATATTGACACCCAAGTGCAAACGGGTATGCTATTTAACACATGTTTGGGGTATAGGAAGAAGTAATGCTCTATGTACACTAATATATGTTCTGACATGACTCATAGGTGTACCACCATAAACACCGCACAATAAAAGATGAGCCTTTATATCTTATTTTTACTAGAAAAGGTAAAAAATGAATTCGATCAAATATGTTCTTACTGCAACAATTGGATGGGATGGCTGAACATGAATAGCAGGAGAAGTTAACACCACACCCTGCACACAGGCTTCTACCTTAGGATCCATTACAGCCTTACAAATCAAAGAGACAAACAAATAAGTATTCAGTTACTGACTACAAATCAAGAAATATATGAAGATTGAACGCCTATAAACAAGATCATGAGATACAGAAACTACTAACCTTCAGAACAATAGCACCACCTGTTGAGTGTCCAAAGCAATAGCACGGTAACCCAGGATTCTCTGTTAGCACCTTGTCCAAAAAGGCTATCTGTACACACTATAAGTGTGAGAAATGCACATAAATTTTAAATGTGTTCAAAATTTTATAAACACAGAACTGGATGACTACCAGGTCATTGACAGCATAATCAAGAGAATGGACATAGCCGTGCAACCCATCGCTTCCACCATGCCCTGGAGTAAACGAACATTGCATACAATATGAGCTTAAGGAGAAAATCCAATATAATTTGGCAGAAGTTTTAAAATGAGTACTTTAAAATGAAAAGAGAAGTAGCAATCAAGGAATTATGTATAACATCACTTTCATAGAGACTAAGTTTTAAGTGCAAAGTGACCAACGGTTGCGGATTAAAAAAAATTCAACACAGTGACGTAAAGCTCACGTGGATTACTACTCCTCGTCAGACATAAATAGTGTTTTATTAACAAAATCTATCAGAAACGGTCTAATGTATGATGCAAATTAGGAATCTGATGTAAGGTTGCAAATGCAAGATTCAACTAAATAACTTCACATGGTGCAATAAGCGGTCCATTTTATAAAAGATATGAGTAGGTGGGACGAGTACAAATTTAAAAAATAAACAATGAACCCGCCACTATGATATCCAAATTCTGTCCAACTTTGAACAACTGCTGTTTAAAGGAAATTAATGACACGCGATCTCGGAAACAAGTTTTCTATCAGATTCATTTATATAGCAGTACTCCCTCAACAAAGGTTCAAAAGATAAACTATCATAATGTATGGAATGCAATTCTTCTTCTTATGGAGGAATTAAAAGAAATATAGTTTAAATCTTACTAAAGGTCAAATTAAACATAGACATGCTCCTCATCTGACCAGACTTGTCTCAGTCAAGGTCTGGGCCAACCATGAGCCAAGTCAAACAGTGGTTAGGCTCTTTCATAACCTGAAAAACTGAATTTGAATTCCCCTGAAAGTTAATCAGCGCAAATAGAGCACTAAGGTCTTGAAGTATTTAAAAGGCATATAAAACCGTGTTTAACTAATATTCAATTTGCAAATAAATAAACGAAGAGTAGATAATGTAGACACAAAGATAAAAGCTGCATAAGCTAGCATCATTATAAAACTGCGAGAAACAAAGAAGAAAAAGTACAAGTATATTGCCTTCACATAGGTGAATATCCAAATTCTCATCCCTTCCTAATTTTGGTAAGTTCAAGTGAACATTTAACAATACGAACACCTTTAATTATTCAAATATCATAAAAAAACTATGAATTAAGCTCTTTACACAATATTATACCCCAGATGCTTGTTAGACAGCCTAGTCATTGCCCATGTATGTCATTCTCAAATAGCAAATAGAGCACGGTGCCATTAATACTGGAGACATGAAATATCTAATGAGGTCACAAGGGGTGAAAAAAAATTTTAATGAGCAGAGTGTTTATCTCAAAAAATTCTCACACAATGCTGAACTAATTCCATTATGTTTAATTCTGCAATATCGCATTAAACACGGTAAAAGAAATTGTTAAGTGGTAAAAGTCAAGTTCCTCTACATCGGTCACCCAACAAGCAATCAAGCTAATCTCCAAACTGTTCAACGCTTCTTAAATTAGATATTTATTGTTGTAAATCATTCACTATGGTGGCTGATGCGGGACAAAGCTATGGAAGAATATGAAGAATTAATACTCTATGAGAGATGTAGGCACACAGAATGACTAAAGTTACAATTTAATATCGGTGCAATGCAACTAAATGAATAATCATGAAATGATATTGCCATTAGACAGCATTACTTAATTAACATTAAACTTGCACAGAAATAACGGATAATCACACAATTTAAATTTAGGATTACAGATAAATAGTGCAAAGTCAAGAGAGTGCAATATAAGAGGGCCAGCGTAGTGCAAAGCAAATACGCCCCTCGCCACTATAAGAGGGCCGGCGGACCTTGTAATCTTTATCTTGGAATGTACGAAGGTTTCTATGGTTGCTCCCTAATTTCATCTCTTCTCGTCCTCCTTCATTCTCGCTCACCCCCGCCCTATGTTGCTAAAGGCGCAAGGCGCACTGAGGCGCAAGGGGCTCTGGAGGCTCGGCGCAAGGCGTGGGCGCGCGCTTGAGGCACGTGAGGTGCAAAATTGGGGGAAAAAGAAATTGAACAAATTGGGCACCCAGTTCGCTGAAATTGAGCGAACTGGGCGCCCAGTTCGCTCAGTTCGCTGAAATTGAGCGAACTGGGCGCCCAGTTCGCTCAATTTCAGCGAACTGTGCTAACAGTTCGCCGATTTTCAGCGAATTGGGAGTCCAAATGCACATATGAGTGCCTCGGGTGTATCTGAGATCATGTTTTTGCTCATCTCCAAAAAAGGTTGAAAAACACCTTGAAAGGCCTAGGCGCGCCTTTGCTGCACCTGAAAGCCTGTAAGGCGCATGCCTGAGGTGCGCCTAGGCGCGCCTAGGGCACATCGCCCGCCTCAGTCAAGCTGAGGCGCGGAGGGTTGCACCCGGTGCGCTCGACGCCTCAGGCACGTGCCTTGACAACATAGCCCCTGTTGGCCCTTCCCCTTGCCGGATTCCCTCCTGGAATTTATCCGTGATCGTATCAATTGATCCAACCTGCCGCACCGCTCGCTCTCGCCGCCAGTGCTCGAGTTTGCCTAAGGAATTTAGAAATCTATCTCCCTGGTCCACTGACCCGCACAACACCCGATCCCCGCCGACCCGCGTCATCGCGACACAGCCATGTTTCCGCGACACAGCACCCGATCCCGCGTCGCCATATGAAATACGGGCTCCCCGATCGTTGATGCCATTCCGCATGACGCGCGACCCCACCGACGCGTGGTTCACCCTTGCCGGACATCTCGACCTCGATCCGCCTCCGGCATCACGACGCAAGCGTCGATCCGCCACGTCCTGTATTCCAGCAACCGGATCGGCCCGCTCCACCTCCTCCAACAACCGGATCAGCCTCCGACGTCCTTTTTGCACTTGATCCGCCCCGATCTATCATAAAGCCTCCTCCAACAACTGGCTGATCCAGTCGCTCCCCAACCCCGCTGCTACAGCCCTCCGGATCCTCCCCCGCCTAAGACCTTTGTTCTGCATTGTTCTCTTCTCGGTGCCTGGCCCCGCTCCGCTCCAGGTATCGAGCGTCCTTCACCCGTGCCCCAGGGCTTCTGTCAGCCGGATCTGCTTCCCCTTCCGTTTATGTTGCAGGAAGGCCGCCGCCCCGGGCCTCTGTTCCGCTGTCCCGACCGTTGTGTCGACATGGACATCACCGACATCACATCCAACCTACATCCTGGGCACCATGGTCGCCATCCAATATGCCGCTCCTAGGCCGCTGTTCTTGTTGTTGCCAACCATCAACCCTCGGCTAGATTTCTCTGACCTAGCTGCACAAATTCTGGCCTCATGCGTCTTCCTCCACGCCAAAGTCGATCGTCTTCTCGTGTACCATGGAGGCTTCTGCAACCCCCACGAGGTTCCCTGCCCTAAGCCGTCTCCACCACGGCTGCCTTCTGCACCACACCTCTCTCCACGGCCTCTAATGCACCACCTCTCTCTACGGTGGTCGTCCCTCCGCCGCTTCTATCGACCGCATAACCACCTTTTCTACCGCCCCATCCGGTAAACTCGCCGCCCCCTCTACCGGCTCTTACTCCGTCGACTCCAATCTTGCCACCCCTCCGATCATATCACTGTCTCCTCTCTCGGCTCTCGCTCTGCCGGCCACTGCCCTGCTGCTTCCACCGGCCTCATCGCCGCCTCTTCTGCCGCACCGTGCCCCGCTTCCCCCAACGGATCTGTTCCTGTTGTCGTCCGTCGCATCTCCGACATCCTTGTGGCAGCTGCTCACCACCGCCCCACCGACCTTGCGGAAGCCATTACTTTCGTCGCTTGTCCTTCCGATGGCGCCGTCGCTACTCACCAAAACCGGCGCCGTTGCTATATGCTACCTGGCCTTGTTCTGGCGGAAGGACAAGGTACCAGATGATCCGGCCACCCGCTTGGTACAAGAGCTTGAGGGCAAGCTCGTTTTGAAGGAAGGATGGAGAGTTATAGGTCCAAATATTACGAAACTACACAACGACGAGCCACCATAACAAGTCTACACGCGTCAGACGCGTATATCGCAAGTGCCCACCGAGACCGCGAAGAATATTTAATAATAAATAGGTAGCTATGTTTGTTGACGTATTTTTAGTATTTCCAGTATTTCCTAATTTCATCCTTTTATATTCCCCTCGCCACTATAAGAGGTCCGACGGACCTTGTAATCTTTATCTTGGAATGTATAAAGGTTTCTAGGATTGCTCCCTAATTTCACCTTTTCTCGTCCTGCTTCATTCTCGCTCACCCATGCCGGTCATTCCCCTTGCCGGATTCCTCTTGGAATTTATCTGTGATCGTATCAGTGTGTGTTGTGAATCCTCATAACGATATGTTCGCGGGATAGCAATACAAAAGACGGCAGAAGTACGTGACACCAAGAGGGGCTGAACCATATGGTTCAGCCCTTCCTAATTAAAACAAAAAGGCGGTTGGAGGCTGAACCAGACGGGTTCAACCCCTATGAGAGGGGCCGACCCATAGCCCGAGGGGTATAAATACTACTAGGTGTTGAAAGTGGGCCCGACGACCATAGAAAGGTCAAGGCCGACCATATAAAGGTCAAGGCTCGGGCCCACAGCCCGACTGCAATCGGTGCACCCCAACCCACTCACCGTCTTGGATATAAACCGTGCGGGGGGTTATTGAGGCCTGGATTCGATCCCAGGACCTCCTTTATAAGAGGAACATATAAAGTCCTCTCATACCCAACTGCGCTGCACTTTTGTTGAAAGTGGGCCCGACGACCATAGACAAGTCAAGGCCGACCATATAAAGGTCAAGGCCCGGGCCCACAGCCCGACTGCAGTCGGTGCACCCCAACCCACTCACCGCCTTGGATATAAACCGTGTGGGGGGTTGTTGAGGCCTGGATTCGATCCCAGGACCTCCTTTATAAGAGGAACATATAAAGTCCTCTCATACCCAACTGCGCTGCAGCTCAGTTGGGTATGAGAGGACTTTATATGTTCCTCTTATAAAGGAGGTCCTGGGATCGAATCCAGGCCTCAACAACCCCCCGCACGGTTTATATCCAAGGCGGTGAGTGGGTTGGGGTGCACCGACTGCAGTCGGGCTGTGGGCCCGGGCCTTGACCTTTATATGGTCGGCCTTGACCTGTCTATGGTCGTCGTGCCCACTTTCAACACTAGGGTTTCCTGGTAATGAATAAGAAAGTATTCACAGGTATTCCTTTCTCTCTCTCAAAACCCTAATTTTCCCCTCTACCTCAAACTCCCTTTCTCGTGCCTACCATTTGGTATCAGAGGTTCTCTTCCCTTATCAAACGTCAGACGCGGCTTCCTCACGACGAGTCTGCGAGCGTCGTCGATTAGCATCTTCGAAGCGTTGTTGCCCTCCCGATCAACCGGTTGCGCGTTCGATCTGCTGCCGCGATCGTCGGCGTCGACCGACCAGATCGTCGATCTCTTCCGATCGTCGACCGCATCGACCGCATCGACCCCTTCGATCCCCAACTGTTTTTTCCCAATCGACGACTGCTTCCGATCGTGAATATTGAGATCCCTACGATCGTCGATTGCTTCCGATCGTGAATATTGAGATCCCTATGATCGTCGATTGCTGCTTCTTCGAGAACTTCATCGTGGATTTCTTCCGCCAGTTAAGGGTTTTGGAACCTCTTTCTCCGTCGGGCGACTGCTCGATATCTCTCGCCTCTGCTTCGACTCCTCCTGTTGATCACTAGCAAAGCCGTAGCCAGCGCCAGAAGCGACACCAACAATCTCCCCTGCGTTTTGACACCCTACAAAGCTGATAGGCGACTTCACCAACGCCAAAGGATCTGGAATAGGCCATAAAAGCGCGAACTCAATTTGTTGGGGATGTCCGTCATGCATAGTGAGTGATACCGGTATGGACGACGTTTGAGCCACACCCACTCATCGGTGGCCAAGGAGACATCCCGGTGGCCGCGACTGTATGTGGTCTCCATCCGATGTTGGGCGCGAAGCAGGTGGTCTCGAGCTGTTCCAGGAGTCGGTCACGGTCAAAAAGCTCTCGGTCGACCGCGGATATTGTGGCAAGGTCGTGCCCATAGGTGAGCAACGGGGGTGGGTCACAATCATAGATCAGTCGGAACGGGGTGGCCTACAGGGCCGAGTAGTATGAGGTGTTGTAGCAGTATTCTACCCACAGAAGCCATTTGACCCAGTCTTTGGGGTGATCCCTCGCTAAACAGCAGAGGTACATTTCCATTGTCCGGTTCAGAACCTCCATTTGGCAATTCGATTACGGGTGATATGTCGACGAAAAGGCAAATTTTGTCCCGCTCAAGGCGAAGAGCTCTTTCCAGAAACAAATAGTGAACACTTTGTCATGATCAGACACAATGATGTCCGTGAAGAAGATTTGGGCCACCCACTCGGCGACCAGAGGGAGAGCAAGGGGAATAAAATGGGCACCCTTGGAGAAGCGATCCACGGCCACCATCAACACAGATTTCCCCTTGATGTGTGAGAGGCCCTCCACGAAATTCATAGAAATGTCGGCCCAAATTTGCATTGACACCGGTAGAGGTTGCAGGAGGCCCGCGAGTAGTAGGTGGGCTGATTTTTGTTGTTGGCATGTGGAGCACTGGGCGATAAAATCTTGGACGTTGTGGCGTAGCACTTTCCAATAGAATTCGGCGCGGATGCGATAGTGGGTTTTGTGAACACCTTCATGGGCATGATTGTGGGTATCTTCCAGGATGGAGGTGATGTAGGGGATGCCGGCGGCTAGGGGTGCCCATAAAAACCGGGCCCGGCCCGGTAAAAGCCCGCCTAGGCCCGGGCCTAGGCTAAGCCCGCCCCGGGCCCAGGCAGGGCCATGGGGCCTAACAAGACCCCATATATAATCATTTGCCCGGCCCGGTACCCGGCTTGGGCCGGGCCGGGCAAAGCCCGATTTCCTAGGCCCGGGCTAAGCCCGGGGCCGGGCCGGGCAAAGCCCAGTTTCTAGGCCCGGGCTCGACGAGCAGAGATAGACGAAACGTTGAGCAGAGTTGCGCCCATAATTGGCTAATTATATTTAATTTTTTTTTATAAAAAATTTAATTTTTTTTTTAAAAACCGGGCCCTGGCTAAGCCCGGGCCCGGCCCGGCCCTGGGGGCCTTAGCAGGCCCCCTCCCAGAGCCAGATGCCTGGCCCGGCTCTAATCAGGGCCCGGGCCCGGTTCGGAAAATCCCGGGCCCGGGGGGCTTTATGAATACGACTAGCCGGCGGTAATTAGACTCGTCCGCAATTAAGAATGAGCCCTTGATGCACAGTCCAAGCAGGTGTTAAGAGGTCGTCCTTGGCCTGCTGGAGCAGTTCTGTGAGAGCTAGAAATTGTTTGATGTCCTCCTGGATGGACTCCAAAAGAGTGGCGGTCAGGCTGGAGATGGCGCAGAGGACGGCGGTGTCGTCGGAGTGGCGGCGGGAGAGAGCATATGCAGCACAATTTAAGGCACCAGCCTTGTATTCCACCGTGAAGTCGAACCCCAACAATTTGCTCACACAACATTGTTTCGGTACCGTTGTCAAGCGTTGCTCCAAGAGATATTTTAAACTATAGTGGTCGGTACGCACAACAAAGGAATGTCCCATAAGTACGGGCGCCAATGTTGCACGGCCTTGGCTAGGCTGATCAACTCTTGTTCGTAGGCGGGTAGCTTGCGGCGGTGGAGAGCGGTGCACCAACTGAAATAAGAGAGCGGGTGTCCATGTTGTTCGAGGACCGTGTCGCATCACTGTGCTGAGGCGTCACATTCAATGTGAAAGGGTTCCAAAAAATCAGGTAGTTGTAGCACCGAAGCGGAGATGAGGGCGGTTTGAAGTTCGAAAAAATCAGTTGGGCTGCTTCCCCTCAAACAAAGGTGGTGCGGCGCAGTAGGACGAGGAGGGGCTCAATTATCGAGTTGTATCCCCATATAAATTTATGATAGTAGCTCGTGAGTCCCAAAAAGGCATGAAGATCGCATTGCGAATGGGGCACCGGCCAAGATGCGACGCTGTGGAGCTTTTCCGGATCCGCCGAAACGCCGTGTTCGTGAACCACATCTCTGAGATAAGTGACACTTGTTTTCCCGAACGAGCATTTGAGTTCCTTGAGGACGAGGTGATGGTGGCGAAGTAGAGTAAGGACTTCGCAGATTTGTTGAAGATGCTCGGGCCAAGATTTGCTACATATCAGAATATCGTCAAAAAATACGAGTACAAACTTGTGGAGGAAGGATTGGAATACCTCATTCATGAGTGATTTAAAGGTGGAAGGCGTGTTTGTCAAGCCGAACGGCATGACGAAGAACTCAAAGTGCCTGTGATGAGTTAGAAACGCCGTCTTTTCCACGTCTGCGGCCGTCATGTGGACTTGATGGTAGCCGGAATACAAGTCCAGTTTGAAAAAGAAACGTGCGTCATGCAACTCATTGACGAGTTCTTTAACCACGACAATAAGAAATTTGTCTTTAAATGTTTTGGCAATAAGTTCTCGGTAGTCGACGTAAAAGCGTCAGGTATTATCCTTCTTGTGAACAAGGAGAGTCAGGGATGAAAATGGAGAGACGCTCTGTCGAATCAGCCCTTGTTTTAGCATGAAAGAGCATTGTCGTTTAATATCATCTTTTTGTAGAAATGGGTAACGGTATGGACGCACCACCACAGAGGCAACCCCCAGAAGAAGACAAATACGGTGGTCTTGGGAACAGTGCAGCAGTAGCGTAGTTGGAATGGTAAAAGTATCCTCGAATTCCTGCAGGAAGAGATGGAGATCCTGGGACTGGTCGGCACGGGTGACAGCCGGACCCTACAGGAGAAAAGATTGTGGACTGGTGGGCGGAGAGAGGTCCTGCCATTCCACTCGCTTGGTGTCAAGATACCATTGCATGGTCAGATTGTTGAAGTCCCATGTAATCGGTCCAAAAGTGCGGAGCCAACAAACACAGCACGACATCAAATCCTTCGAGGTGGACGACCAAGAGATCTACCACAAAGGTACGATTGTGAACCATCAAGGACACCCGACGGCATAGTTCCGGACACGCCATACTGTGTCGATTCGCGACCGAGACTTGAAGTTGGCGACGGGTTGTGATTGGCAGGTGGAGACGGGCAGCTTTCGTGTTGCGAATGAAGTTGTACGTACTACCGGAGTCCATCAGGGCGATGAGGGGCGTGCCTGCGAGGGTGATGGGAAGTTGGATCATATGGCCCCCTTGTGGACCCGCAATAGCATGGACAGAAATCTTTGGTGCCTCATTGTCCGGATCCTCATTGTCGTCGTCGGAGGGGTCGCCCACCTTAATCCAAAACAGTCGTTTACAACGGTGATTGGGCCCAAACAATTCATCACAGTTGAAACAGAGCCCTTTGACTCGACGTTCCATCATTCCGGAATGAGACAGGCGACGGCGGAATGCTGGATTCGGCAGGTCTCCCGCCTTGAGCGGGGTGTTGTTGACGATGAATTTTGTCGTCTTCGTGAATACGTCGGTTGGTCAGGACGGTGAAGATAAGGGCGGTCCAAGAGGAAACGTCGTTCGCATGTGCGGACTACATTCATGGCTGTGTTGAGGTCAGGGGGATCTTGAAATTCCACATCTAGGCGAAGGCGCTCATGTAGGTCGGCGGTGAATATGAGAATTTGTTGACCGGTCCGAACAGAGGGCGCTCGAGCGAGTAGCAATTGAAAGCGGTCGAGATAGTCTTCCAACAGACCAGTTTCGCGGAGCATGATGAGGTCCTCGCGGGGGTTGCCTCGTAACGAGGGGCCAAAGCGAAGCGTGCAGGCAGTCTTGAACTCGTCCCATTGAAGATAAGGGCGCTCGCGCTACAGTCGAGAAAATCATAGTTGGGCGGCTCCGTTGAGATGGAAGGAAGCAAGGCCTAGCCGATCGTCTCGTTGGTAGTGCGTTGGTTGGAGAAGAAGAGTTCACATTTTGTGAGCCATGACAATGGATCTTCACGGTCATCAAGCACCAGAAAATTCAGCTTGACATGTCGGGGAAACCCACTGTCCTCAGGGTGGTGGCAGGAGGTACCGTCGTGGGGAAAACTATCAGGGCTGGAGCGGTGACTTGTCATACGGTCCAGAGGAGGAACCCTCGTGGAGAGTTTGGCGGTGCGAGATGCCTCGACTTCCACAAGTCGAGTATCCAGGCAGTCGAGATGATCCTAGATCTGCTGTACGAAGTCATGTTCGGCCATAAGGGGACTGGGTATCGTCAGCGGAAGCGACAGAATGTTGTGACTGTCCGGGGCGGCGAGTCGGGGCACGGCAGTCGAAACAGGCCGGGCGAGTGATCCAGTAGAAGGATTAGCGGTCGGAGGTACCTCTGATATGAATATGTTACTGCCTCAGTCTGCAACCTCGTGCGACGGCGGGGAAGGGAGTATTCCTCCAGGACTGGCGGCAAGAGATGATTTCGGCGGTAGCGTCGGACTCCAGGAAGGGGCTCTACGATAAAACCCTAAATAGGGGATAAGAGAGAGAGTTACGGGAAGGGGGATGAGAGAGATGAGGAGATAACTTTTCCATCAGACAACTTCAGTTTGTCCATCAGAGTCTAAGGGCGATAAAACAACTGTGGAAAATTGAACAGTCGTACCGGTCCATAATGTGTGAGGCATCCATAGTCTTGCTACAAATAATGAAGTGGGTCATCTTCAAGAACCTATGAACCACTACAGAGATGTAATGACTACCGAAGGTTGGTGAAGAACCAACAAAAGCGCATATAATTCAACTTTATGTGTAAACCATTTGGCGGTCGTAACTGCAACAATGCCAAATTGCCCTAGCTACGTCTCTCTTGAGGATAGGACAATAAAAATGATCCTCCACTAGAAAAATGGTCTTGATTCAAAATTGATAATCGTCGGCAACTAGAAAGCCCTTTACGGTGTCTAGGTGGTCTTGAGTCAAGGAGGCCTATAACTCACTGAAATCTGAAAATGTAAGGTAATCTCCACTCACTCGCTTGAATCCTATTACTCGAGCACTCATTGTGCGAAAGACTCGTTGTAATGAAGGAGACTGATAAAAGTAATAAAAGCATTTGTAGGTTTGTTCCAACACCCGCTCGGTGTTTAGCGGCACAATGAAAATTCTGCAAATACTTGACCTACTTAGCATAGGACAACTTCTTGATCTCCACGAATATTTTCATAGTAGCCTTGGTTCAAATTTGCTCTCCTTTGTAAAGATAGCTCGTAAAAGTAGCTCAATGGCGCTAAATTTCTTGACAAATCTTCTATAGAAAGTGACAAATCAATGAAAATCTCGGTCCCCTTGATCAGACGGGACACGTGTTGATAGATTTGACCTTGTCAGGATCAATAGATATATCAAAGGTGGATACAATATACCCTAGAAAATGCACAAACACACAGAGGTCGGTATGAAGATACATTTCTTCAACTTAACATACGAGTACTCCTTTTGGAGAATGTCAAATAGAAGTAGGAGATGAATAAGGTGGTGAGGGAGCATCTAGCTAAAATGAGGCTCTAGGAACTTGCCCATGAAAGGACATAATACTTAGGTCATGATCATCATGAATATAATGAGGCTTTCGATAAACCAAATAACATATCTAGCTAAAATGACATTCCTTGATCTTGAATATCATCTTCCACTCATTCCCTCTCGCACTCCAATTTGGTGGTACCAATTATACATACTGATCTTCAAAAATATAATTCACCAGCTAGTGTATCCAAAAGATCGCCGAGGCAGGGATATGAAAATGGCATTTGGTTGTGATCTTATTGACAACTATGGTATTAATAAACCGATGTTGGCTCCCATCCTTCTTAAAGATAATAATTGTGAGAACGATACAAGGGCTTACTCACACGAATGAATCCCTTAATAAATCAAGTACTTATCGCTTCATCTCGGTATGCTCGGTTGGGTTCATCTTATAATGAAGGAGATTCGACAAGGATGCATCCGACACAAGATCTATAGCATGTTGGATGTCTCTCGGGGGTGGTAATCGTCTAAAAGTAGGCGTGCAAGTTGAGTTGAGCCGGCTCAAAAAAAGCTCGACTCGAGCTTGAGTCTGTGGAGCTCGAGCTCGACGAGCTCGAGCTCGATTACGAGTCGAGCTCGAGCTCATCTATTGTTGTTCATAGCTCGCGAGCCGGCTCACGAGCTTTCTATTTATACATTTTGAAATATATATATATATATAAAATAAGAAAATAAAGCTCATGAGCTAAAAAGCTCGCGAGCTCGAAACTCGAGCATGAGCTCGATAAGTTGGCATTGAGCTCGAGCTCGAGCTGGGATAAATGAGCTCGTCGAGCTCGAGCTCGAAATGAAAAGCTCGAGCTCGAGCTCGAAATGAAAAGCTCGAGCTCGAGCTTGGAAATTTTGTCAAGCTCGACTCGAGCTCGACTCGTTTGTACCCCTGTCTAAAAGGTCATCAGGCATGTCTGGACATTTGTTGAATATATGACTAACATCCGCAGGAATCAATAACATACTTTTAAAAAAAGTGCAAAGCCATTACGGTAAAAAAGGAAAGCAAAAAATACAAGCAGCCTTAACGGAACCATGTTACCCAAGCCGGCCTTGACAAGCTCAAGGAATTTTGGATCCACATGTTCAAACTCATTACAAATAAAATTACAATGTTTAGCAAATTTAGAGCAAAAGTTTACCACCTGATTGTCCTCGCGCGGGATGTGCCGGAAAACAACTTGTTGGAAGCAAGACAAAAACTCTAAATGCTCCAGAAGTAGTGCAAGGTTCGGTCATCGGTGATGTTGGAGCGAGCTTTGACACGACCGCCTGGGCCTTGCATCTTTCCACCTCAACGGGGCAGCCCGACTGTGGTTCTCTCAACTCAACTACAACATGAACGCCCCTACCTATAGTGGAACGAGTTCAAAGCCGCGTGTATGTTTCGCTTTGGTCCCTCGATCCGCGGAAATCCTCTGGGCGACCTCATCGCCCCTCGCCAAACGGGGGCTCTCGAGGACTACATCGACCACTTCCAGCTTTTGCTCGCGCGGGCATCCACGGTGCGCCTGGACCAGCAAGTGTCGTTCTTCACAGCCGGCCTCCGCAAGTGTCTTCGCCTGGACGTGGAGTTCCAAGACCCCACAGATCTCACTACCGCCATGAACTTCGCCCGAACATGCGAGCGCCGCATATTCTTGGACCGCTAATATGTACCCCGTCGGGAGCACGGGCAGTCCTCCGAGGAACCATCCAAGGACCACCGACAACTGCACCTGCCGCAGCCAAGGCCAATGATTCACCCAGACCACCATTCTGATGTTGTCTTTCTCACGCAGAGATGTCGGAACGTTGCGCCAAAGGTCTTTGCTTCAATTGCGATGAACTTTTTGGGCTCGGGCATCAATGTAAGCGCCTCTTCTGGATTGAGGTGGACGACCCCTCCGACGACGGCGGAGAGGACCCGGAATCAGAGGCACCAGAAATCACCGTTAACGCGATCGCCGGCCCACAAGGGGGCCACATGCTGCAACTTCCGGTCAAAATAGCAAGCACCACTCTCGTAGCCCTGTTGGACTCAGGCAATACACACAATTTCATCTGACACAAGACCGCGACTGCTCTTCAACTACCGATCACGTCCCGCCACCAGCTTCAAGTTTCAGTGGCTAATGGTCATAGCATGACATGTCCCAACCTTTGCCGTCACGTGCCACTGGCGATACACAACCGGACATTAGAGATCGATCTACTGGTCGTCGACCTCGACGGATTTGACATTGTCCTCGGGGTATGTTGGCTACGTACACTGGGACCCGTGACTTGGGACTTCAACAAACTCACAATGCAGTGGTACCACGATTCCAGGAGGGTGGAGTGGCAATGTCTTGGCCCCGCCTCCAAACCGCAGGCCTTCCTCATAAATGGCACGGACCACCAGGCGAAACTCTGACCCAACGACCTGCAGCTACTTTTATAAGAGTTTGGAGACAACTTCACCATACCAGAAACATTGCCTCCACATCGGCCACAAGATCACCGCATCTGTCTACTTCCCGGAGTCGCGGCAGTGGTGGTACGACCCTACCGCTACACGTTCCTTCAGAAGGATGAAATCGAGCGTTAATGCACTGCGATGCTACAATGGGGCCTCATCCGATGGAGCGTATCTCCATTCTCATCACCAGCGCTACTAGTCCACAAAAAGGATAAAACATGGTGATTATGCGTCGATTACCGGGAACTCAACGCCAAGACCGTCAAAGATAAATTTCTCATTCCAGTCGTCGAGGAACTCAATGATGAGCTACACGGCGCATGCTTCTTCTCCAAGCTCGACTTATATTCTGGGTACCACCAAGTTCGCATGACAGTCGAAGACGTGGAAAAGACAGCCTTTCGAACACATCATGGACATTTTGAGTTCCTCGTCATGCCTTTCGGGCTGACCAATGCGTCATCTACATTCCAATCACTGATGAACGAGGTATTCCAATCCGTCCTCCGTAAATTTTTGCTAGTATTTTTTGACGATATCTTGATCTATAGCAAGTCTTGGTCAGAGCACCTCCACCATGTTCGCGAAGTCCTCAACATACTCCGGCGCCACCGACTCGCACTCAAGGAATCCAAATGTTCCTTCGGCCAGCCAAGCGTATCCTACCTCGGCCATATAGTACATGACGGCGGAGTGTCCGCCGACCCAGAAAAGCTACAGGGCATCGCCGCTTGGCCGATACCCCACTCGCAACGCGACCTCCTAGCCTTCTTGGGGCTGACCGGATACTACAGACGGTTCATCCGCGGATACAGCACAATCGCAGGGCCCCACGTGGCCCTCCTACAACGTACGACCTTTGTATGGGACGACACGACCCAACAGGCATTCGGAAGGCTCCAAGCAGCTCTAGTCTTTGCCCCGGTTCTACAGCTCCTGGACTTCAACAAGACCTTCTATATTGAATGTGATGCCCCAGCTCTAGGCTGCGGTGCAATTCTCCAACAACAAAGGCACCCACTCGCATATTTCAGTCGCCGCACAACGCTCCACCACCAGAAATTGTCAGCCTACGAGTTAGAACTCATCGGTCTAGCAAAAGCCGTCCAACATTGGCGGCCATACCTATGGGGACACTCTTTTATCATCCGCACGGATCACTATAGTTTGAAATATCTCTTGGAGCAGCGCTTAACTACCGTGCCACAACAACGGTGGGTGAGCAAACTATTGGGGTTTGACTTCACCATGGAATACAAGGCCGGAGCTCTCAACAGGGCCGCAGACGCCCTCTCTCGCTGACATTCTGACGACACCGCCAGCATATACATGGTCTCAAAACCGACCGCCTCGCTCATGGACAACATCCGGAGCGAAATCCGCCAGTCTCCGTCCCTCACCGAGTTGTACCATAGGACGCAGGAGGGCCTCTCACCGTCCGAATGGAAGGGTCGCAATGGCGTCATCTTATATAAAAACCGGATCTATTTGCAGCCAACAACACCCCTCATTCCTTCAATCATGGGGGAAATCCGCAATCACGCACATGAAGGGATCCACAAGACCCTCCACCGCCTCTGGGCCGAATTCTACTGGAAGGGCCCGCGGCGCCAGGTCCAGGAGTTCATCGCACAATGTGTCATATGCCGACAACATAAATCAGTCAACTTACTATCATCAACATTTAGTATGATTTCCCTATTTTTAATTCTCATTGTTTAGGCTCAAATGGGGGGCCACTGCTTTTAGTATTTCTTTATGACTTTTCTATTTTCCATTGTTTAAGCCTAAATGGGGGGCCGCTTCTTTTAGTATTATTTTACCTATTTATATCCTCATGGAGGAGAGATCAGGATCAAAAAGAAAAGTTACAAAAATTCTCCTTTCTCATCTATTTTCTTTCTCTCTCTTTCTCCTCTCCTTCCTGCTACCCTCACTTGTACAACCTCGGGCTCGCAGGAGGCAACTCAAAGAAAGTGCGGAGTTAGGGGGCGAAAGAATTGCAGAGGCGAGTAGGATCATAGGGTTAACTCGTTGGTACTCCAAAAAGGCAAAACATAATAGGCGAGATGGGAGCAGCGGAGCTGGGGCTCAGGGTTCCCGACATCACTCTCCTCTCTTTCGGGACTATGTTGGATCTCTATTTGGATTTGGGTTAGGTTCACTAACTAGGATGACTGACCCATAATGTATAGTCAGAGTCATGTTTTTGAGTCTTAGAGTTTAGGCTAAGTCTTTAGGTTCAACCATACATGGACCAACCAACAGAAGACTTAAGACTTAGAAGAAAATCAAGGTCAGAAAATGAGTTCGACGTTCGTCGAACTCAGCTCGACGATAGTCGTGCTCCGCTCGACGAACTCAGAGTTAATTCTCTGAGTTGAGCTCAACGAAGTCTGGAGTTCAACCTTCAAAAATTTACTTCTGGTTACTTTCGCTGAACTCAGCTCGACGAAGACAAAATCTCTGCTCAACGAACTTGGACCACAGAATTGACAAGTTTTCCACAGAATGCAGTTAGCTGAGCTCTGGTCGACGAACTTGGATCTCAGGTCGACGAACAAGTTTTCTCAGGTCGACAAACATGATTTCTCAGCTCGACGAACTTGGATCTCAGGTCGACGAAATCTGTTCTATGGTCGACGATTTCTGTGCAGATCCTGACTTAGAGTTTTTCTTATTTTCTGTCCTTTATTTCATATTATTTAGCAGTGATTTCCTGAAGTAATTAATGTTTATATTCTTTGAATATGGTCGTTGCTGTCAGCATTGATTATGGTCTTCATCAGGATAATTACTTGCTTAATTAATTAGGACAGTTGGGAAAACTCATCAATGCAAATATTCTCTAGCCGATTTTCATTCTCCAGGTCATCAGCAATTAATGCAGAGAATTCAAAATTCAAACGAGAATTCGACAGAGATATATAAAAAAAGAGATTTTATTTTCAGAAGAGAACACGACAGGGCAGTACACAGAGAAGATTTACAGAAACATACTCAAGATCATATGTTTCTTCTCTGCACAGAAAACACTTTGTTTTCTCCTTGATCATTCTGAAGAAGAACAACAACAACAATTACTATCAAGAGTCTTCTACAACTTCCACTCCAGGAGCTTTCAAAGATAACTAATCTCTATCAGTCAGAAGTTCCTGGATCATCATAAATCAAGGCTGAAGACCTACTACAACCTGTGCAAGGCTTCAAGTGATTTCTGGAGAAGTCTTGACAACAGCAATCCATTTGTCTTCTAAGTTGTGTGAGAAAGAGAAGATATCATCAATCTCTCTCCCCCTCCTGTATAAAAGGTTTATTAACTTCCTTCAAAAGTTTATTTTGATTTTTGGGCACCTGATCAAAAACTCAAAGGTGACAGTCACCTGATCAAAAAACTGCTAGTGGATTCCTACCAGGGTGGTAGAAGAGTGGATGTACCCAGGTTGGAGAACAACTATAAAATTCTTATGTTATCTGGTTGTCTCTTTTCTTTGTGTTGTGATAGTTTAGATTGTTGTGCTGTGGTAGTTTTGTTTAGGTCACTTTCTTTTTACCTATTGTTACTACTGGTATCATATATTACTCTGATATAAAAATCTTAAACAACCAAAAATTTTAATATACTCTATTCACCTCCCCCCCCCTCTAGAGTAATCAGATATAACCCCCATCTTTCAATTGGTATCAGAGCTGTGTTCCTTTAGTTGTACAAGCTAACCCTTGAACCAAAAGATCCTTTGTTATATCTGATCTTAGTTTTATTTATTACACAGCATGACACAAAACAAAGACTATGCAAGCACTAGAACTCCAGTCTGCAATTTGAATAAATTTGCAATCTGGAAGGCAAGAATCAGGCTATATATGAATTCCATTGATGAGGACATCTACAATTCTATTTTGACAGTTCCTCCTCAACCAACAGTTGCTACATCTACATTTACATCAACATTAAGCACTCATGTTGTTCCACCACCTGAGTGGACAGATGCACAAAAAAAGGCAAAGATTGCAGATGTTAAAGTCATGAACATTTTGGCACAAATTATGTCAGATGACATATTTCAAAAAGTGGTTGAATGCACTTCTGTAAAAGCAATCTGGGACTCTCTAAACCAGATGATTGTTGGCTCAGTTGATGAAAGAAAGGATAGAAGATCAACTCTCATCTCTCAGTATGAGAACTTCAAGAAGGAAGAGACAGAATCTGTTGGTGACATGTACAACAGATTAAGTGCAATCATCAGTGAACTGAAGACCTGGGACAAAAACATCTCTCTCACTGAGATCAATGACAAGATCCTTATGTGCTTCCCAAGCTCATGAGATTCCAGAATATGGTCAATTAAGGAGGCCATAAGTTTGAATGAGATTTCCACAGAATCTCTCCTAGGAAAGCTCAAATCTTATGAGCAGTTGATCAAGTCTAGAGAAGCTGCAGAACAAAGGACTCCTCCACCAGCAAGAAAGGAGCAGAATATAGCACTTAAAGCTGCTGAAGAAACTGAAGCTCAAACATCAAATGAAAAACTCCTGAGTCTCTTAGCCAAGAGATTCTACAAAATGGCAAAGAAGAACTTCAGGAGAAAGTCATCCAGGCATGATGTCAAACTCAGGTATGACAAAACACTCACTAAAGAAATTATGTGTTTTGGATGTCTGAAGCCAGGACATTTTATCTCAGAGTGTCCTGAGAATCAAAAGAAGGAAAAAAGAAGAGAGAGGGACTCCAGGAAGCGGCACTACAGCAGGCCTTCCTCCAGCAAGCATAAAAAGAATGAGAAGGGCTTTGTGGCTGAAACCTGGAGTGATACTGAAGAGCAATCTTCATCTTCCAGCTCCAGTGAAGATGAAGAAGAGGCAAGGGAAGTTTGCCTCATGGCTATCAATGCCTCTTGCAGCCCATCAGATGTTGAAGAACAAACAGAAGAGTCAGATAATGAAGAATCTGATTCAGAGGCAGATCGGGTATTATCATCTTTTAATTATAATTATGATAATTTCAAAACTGAATTTAAATCCTTGTGTATAGAATAAAGATTTAATAAACTCTGAAAAAGAAATCAAAATGCTTAGGAAAAAATTATCTGAACAGGAAAACTATATTTCTGAAAATAATAGATGAATTAACATTAACCAAAGAACAAATAATATCATTAAAATCTGAATTAGCCGAGGCTAGAAAACTTAAAGAATCTCTAAATGGGAGAAACATCAAGTTGATGGACATTACAAGTACAGTTAATGTCAGGTTAAATTGCAAGCTGGGCTTAGGTGCTTCATCAAGTCAACTCTCACTAATTCAGAAAAATATATTAACTACAACTATAAAATTTATATCAGAAAAAAGAAAAGAAAAAATAGACAATAACAATAATACTAAACAAAATGAATTAAAGAAAAAGAAAAAGAAAAATCCTAACTATAACAATGTTCAACAGATTTCGTCGAACGCAGATCGACGAAATGTGTACAGTTCGTCGAACTCCAGTCGATGAACTCCGAACACAGATTTCTATTATAATAATTCGTTGAACTACGATCAACGAAACGAGTATGATTCGCCGAACCGAGGTCGACGATTTTGGGGCCCAGAGAATGGATATTCTCATTCTCTGAGTGGAGTTCGACGAACTCACCCCCATTCGTTGAACTCAGATCGACGAACTCACTTGAATTCGTCGAACCCAGTTCAACTTAACAGAAATTTTAATTTTTCTAAAACTTATAACCAATCAAGATCTTCTTATAATCAATTCAATCAATGGATTATTCCACCTAGGAGATATCATTCTTTAGGTTACAAATGTCAAGCTGAATATTCTTATATCTCTAGTTTTAGTTATGTGAAGAAAGAAAGACCCAAGATAACCTGGGTCAAAAATAGCTAATCTGTTTTATTTCAGGTGAAAGACTATCCTATCACAGAGCAACAGTGGTATCTGGATAGTGACTGTTCTAAACATATGACTGAAAACAAGGCCAACCTTAACTCATTACAAGTCAAAGCTAGCACCCAAGGTAATATTTGGTGACTCCAATTATGGCCAGATGAAGACTATGAAAAAGTCAAGATTGGAGCTGTCACCTTCAGGAATATTGCATATGTAAGTGGACTGAAGCATAAATTTATCTCCATAAGTCAGTTATGTGATGAAAGATTTCAGGTATCATTCACTAAAACTTCATGTATTATTACTTCACTAGATAACCATGTAATTTTGACTGGCACTAGAGTAGAAAATATTTATATAGTCAATTTTACATATGCCAAAACTGAAATCTGTCTGTTTAATTCAACTAGCAATAACAATGATATTTGACATAGAAGATTAGGTCATGTAAACTTGAAAACATTGTCAAATTATCTAGGGACAACCTTGTTAGAGGATTGCCCTCTTGCCCCTACAAGAAGGAAAGCCTCTGCGGGGCTTGTCAATAAGGCAAGCAAACCAAAAATAGTTTAAATCAGTAAATAAAAGTGACTCATCTAGATCATTGTACTTGCTACATATGGACCTTTTTGACCTTATTGCAGTACAAAGTCTATGAGAGAAGTCTTATACTTTAGTGATTGTAGATGGCTTCTCTAGATTCACTTGGAAATTCTTTTTGAGATCTAAGTCTGATAACTTCAAGATTCTTACAGATTTTCTCAAGAACATACAGATTGAGTACTCTACTCCAGTTGCATTGATCAGAAGTGATCATGGTACTGAGTTTGAGTCTCTTCTTATGCAAGAGTTCTGTGAGAATGAAGGTATCAGACACTACTTCTCAACTCCTACAACACCTCAACAAAATGGGGTTGCTGAAAGGAAAAATAGAACCCTGATTGAATCAGCAGGCACATTACTTGCAGATGATCATTTACCCCTATCCTTTTGGGCAGAGACTGTGAGTACGGCAAATTATGTACTGAATAGAGGTCTTATATACAAACTTAAGAATAAGACTCCTTATGAGCTACTTAAACGAAAGAAACCTAACGTAGATTATTTTTAAAATTTTGATTACTTATGTTACATACACAACAACAATAAGAAACACATTAGAAAATTTGAGGCCAAGACTGAAATGAGAAATTTTTTTGGATATTCCCAAGTAAGCAAGGCTTATAGGGTCTTTAATAAATCCACAATGAAAATTGAAGAATCTGTACATATTTCATTTGATGAAACTAACATGTTTTACAAGGAGAAAGAAATTTCTACTAGTAACTCTTTGCAGGAACCAAATGTGTGTGAGAAGCTGAATAATTTAACCCTCACCAATGATGTTGTTAGCCATCCTTCTCCACAAATTGCTGAAGGCAATGAAGATGAAGACAGTGAAAGCAGTGAACTTCCAATAGCTACTACAATTCCACAAGAGGAATTTATTCCTCAAGCTGTTGCACAACCAACTCCACCTACTGAATTTGTCACACTTAGGGATCACCATATATCTCAAGTGACTGGAGACATTTCAGTTGGTGTGCAGACCAGACATCAACTCAACCAAGACCTGATGCATGTCTGCTTCATATCTCAAATTGAGCTCCAATCCATTAAAGATGCAGAGCAAGACCCCACTGGATTGTTGTAATTCAAGAGGAGCTTAATCAATTTGAGAGATGCAGAGTTTGGGATTTAGTTCTAAGACCAAAAGACTACTCAGTCATTGGAACTAAATGGGTATTTAGGAACAAACTTGATGCCCAATGTGTCATAATACAGAACAAGGAAAGGCTGGTTGCTCAACGCTATAGGCAAGAGGAAGGCATTGATTATGATCAGACTTTTGCACCTGTTGCAAGGTTGGAAGCAATCAGAATCTTGCTTGCATATGCTGCCTACAAGAAATTCAAGGTTTACCAAATGGATGTCAAGAGTGTATTTCTGAATGGTGAACTTAAAGAAGAGGTTTATGTTGAACAACCTTCAGGTTTTATCTCTCCTACTTATCTCTCATATGTTTTTAAATTGCATAAATCTATCTATGGTCTAAAGCAAGCTCCAAGAGCTTGGCATGAAACCTTAGCTAGCTTTCTTTTAGATCATAAATTTTCTAGATGCATAGTAGATATGACATTATTCACTATACACCATAAGGATAAAATTTTATTAGTACAAATTTATATAGATGACATCATTTTTGGGTCTACAGATTCTAAACTATGCAAGAGGTTCTCTGACCTCATGCATTCAAAGTTTGAAATGAGTAGCATGGGTGAGTTCTCCTACTTCCTTGGTCTTCAAGTGAAGCAGCTACATGATGACATTTTTATATCTCAATCTATGTATGCTAAAGAGCTTATCAAAAAGTTTGGGATGTCAGATGTCTCAGCCAAGAAAACATCTATGACTACAAATGTTGTAATTGGCTCTGATGAACATGGGAAACCTGTTGATCAAAAATTATATAGTGTTGTTGTTGAGTCCTTACTAAATCTTACAGCAAGTAGACCTGACAAAATGTTTGCTACATGTCGTTGTACTAGATTCCAAGTGAACCCTAAAGAATCTCACCTAATTTTCTTAAAAAGGATTTTAAGATATATAAAGAGTTGTTCTAGTCAAGGACTTTGGTATCCAACTGAGTCAGAGTTTGAGTTAACTGTATACTCAGATGCTGACTTTGCTGGATGTATAGTAGACAAAAAAATTACCTCGGGAACATGTCAGTTCCTTAGTATGAGATTAGTGTCTTGGTTTTGCAAGAAGCAGTCATCTGTGTCTACTTCAACTACTGAAGTAGAATATATATCTGCTGGCAGTTGCTGTTCCCAGATGTTGTGCATTCAGAACCAACTCCTGCATTATAGGTTCAACTTAAATAATTCAACTTTACTTTGTGACAATACAAGTGCAATTTTCATTGCACAAAATCCAGTCCATCACAGTAGAACTAAGCATATAGACATTATGCATCATTTCATTAGAGAGTGTGTGGACAAAAATAAAATTAAGCTTGTTTACATCTACACTGATTTGCAAAGAACAGATATATTCGCCAAACCCTTGGATGAGAGGAAGCATCTGTTTTTTATAAATCAGCTTGGCATGATCAATGAAGAAGCCCTAATTTAATTTATGTTTGTGGTCGACGAATTTTTCAAAGTTCGTCGAACGGAGATCGACGAACTGTGAAAAGTTCTAGAGATATTCGTCGAACGGAGATCGACGAACTCTCTGTGAGTGAAGTTCTTTCGTCGAAAGGAGATCGACGAATTTGCTTCAGAAAATTTTCGTCGAACTGAACTCAACGAAATGTTTTCACTTCTTCTGACTGAGATCGACGAACTCTTTTGTCTATAAAATATTTCATCGAACTGAGATCGAAGAATATTTATTTTGCCGCTTCATATTCTGAAAACCATATATCTAGGTTTTCTTCGAACTCCGTCCCGCGCTTTCTGTTGCTTTGCACTTGATCTCTGTTTTTCTTGTGCAGGCGGAAACAATGGCAATTCCGGCGTCCTTTCTTGCTGCAATGAAATTTGACATGGGCTTTGATATTGATTTTGATTCCTTCCAGCACTCTGACAAGATATTTGTGGACATTCTGAAACTGCTTGAGGACCAAAACCTGAAGAAATTCATGACTTGTCGCATCAAGATAGCAATGACTGAGATTAAGGAATGAGTGTTTACCTCTACAACACCAGAGGAAGATATAATGATAGGGACAATCTCCAGTACTCAGGTTTCTCTTTCCCCCACTATACTAACCGACATTTTCGGTCTGATAAATGATAATGGAGAAATAGATATGGATAGTGAAGATTATGATAATATGTTGATTAAGATGGGTCACTCTGGAGAAAACTCCAACAAACTGCTGAAGAAAAACCTATCTACTGAATATAAGTTTTTGGCGGATGTTGTCGGCAAGGTTCTATTGGGAAAGCACACTGCCCACGACTACATCATCAAACACCAGTTCTTGGTGATGGGTGCTCTGGTTGATAAGAAAGGAGTTAACTGGGGCAAACTCCTGTTCGATTTAATTAAGAAGAAAAATAACAAGGAAATTTGCTTTGGAAGGATTCTGGGGATAGTCCTTCACAAAAAGGCTCTTGAACTACTGATCTCCACGACAATGTTCATAAATGCCTCCAAAAGGCTTACATCTGCACTGTTTGGCGGATGGGAGAGAAAAATTACCAAGTCATCCAAGACTTCATTCTCTACATGAACTTCTGAGAGCACCAGGGTCGTAACAGCTGCTCCTCCACCTCCAGAAGAAGTTCCTTCCTCCACCAACATTCCTTCTCCTCCTCAACCTCAACCACAACAACAACAATATCTACCCACACCAGCTCCATCACCAGTTCAATCTTCAGTACATACTACACCACCTCCTCCACTTGATATATCTCAAATTAATATCTCTGAAATTCCCTCTACCTCCCAACCATCTTTCAACCTACTATCTTCTCAACCATCTCCACAACATTCTCCACTTCATGAACCTATCTATTCCCCAACAACCACAGTTCCTCTATCTACTGCTGCAACTCCCTCTATTCTCATCCCTTCACTCACCCAAACTGACATTCCCTCTACTGCACCTGACTACACACATAGAGATATGTCCAGTATCTTCTCTGTATGTTCCAATTGTGGACATCACACTCCTTACTCCTCCACTGCTCCAGAATCCCTCTATCTCAATTTTTCTGATATTGCTAAAGATCTTCTTGCATTTATTTCTCTTACCCTTAACAAACTCATAACTGATGTTATAGCTCCCCTTTCTGCTTTCATCACTACCCTTTCATCCAGAATTGCTGCTTTGTCATTTGTCCCCTCTTCTGGAGGACTGGCTTCAGGACCCCTTGAAACCAGTCAGGGGGAGATGCTCTGTGATGAAGAAGCTCCAGTTGTGACAACAGCAGCAGAAGTAGCAGAAGATTCTGTGATGTCTGATAACTCAGAAGAAACAGTTATTTCAGTTAAAATAATTGATCTAGTTGATTCTGATATAGATATGGATGATTCAGTTATGTCAGCAATAATAAATGTTGGTGATTGCATTATCAATCTCACAGTTGATTTATTCAGCTTATTAAATTATTTTGATACAATTCATTTGAATTTCCTTCCAGTAGACTGCTCAAAGCCTTCTATGACTATAGTTCCATATATTTCACCAATAAGCCCCACAGTCGCCAAACAACTAAAGGCCAGTTTTGCAGTTACAGAGATTCCAATAGTATCAGCTCCTAATGATATTTCTTCTCCAGAGGCTGTCTCAGCTCCAACTTACAAGATGGATGACAGTCCCCTCCCTGATTTAGATGAAATCATTATGGTAGATATAAAAGAAGAAAACTTGTTAATTTCTGAATATGCTGCTGAAACAGTTGTTCTAGAAGTTCCAGAACCTCCAGTACAGCCTCAGGCTGAAACACAAATTTCTAAAGATCTTCTGAAAGTTCTTGATGATCTATATGACAATCCTCAGGGATCTTCAGATGAAGATGAGGATGATGATTCTAATGATGATGATAGCTCTACTGCCAAGAAGAAAATCTCTAAGAAGAGAAAAGCTGTTCTCATTGCTGCTCCCAAACCAAACCCTACTCATGATATATCATATTATATCTTATAGAAGATCACTCCACATCCTGGGATGTCAACATGGATGTGGCTTTCAAAGAATGAGCAGAAAGCCAGAAAGAAAAGCAGGAGGTACTCTCCTCCTCCCCATCAAAGGAACTGGAGAGGTCCTCCTCCTCCTCCACCTGCTGCTGGTGCTTCAGGAAGCAGTTCTCAGAGGTCTACCTCCTATGCCCAAACTTATCAAAGACATCAAGGTAGATCCTCAAGATATCAAGAAAGCAGTCAACACAGGTATTCCAGCAGACATCAACATCAACAGCAACATCAGCAACAGCAACATCAGCAACAGCAACAACAGCAACAACAACAACAAGCATCTGAAGTTAAAAAAGGCTGAAAGCCCAAAAAGGCCAGAGTATCCACTAATCCCATTTGTGGATCCTGAAAATGAAAACACTTCAAGAATGGCCAGATTCCAGGAGCTTGTTGGATTATCAATGATCAATAAAGCTAAAGCTGAAGGGAGAGATCCATCTCAATACTCAACAATGTCAACCTGCAGAAAGGAAGAACTAAAAAGGTATGATAAGACTAACAAATTCTTTAATGTTGATGCTTACATGAATCTGCATCCAGAGGCTGTGGTACCCAGGGCAACTTCTCTTAACATAATTGGTGTTGCTAATATGACCATGGCCAAAAAACAGGCAGCCGATCCTAATAGAGAAATCAAATTCACCCAGCCTTCTGAGAAAGACAGATGCCAAGGAAAAGCAACATAAGAAGAAATGATATATTCTGTTTAGTTTTGATTTTCTGAACTATATGTGTTAAACTGTCACAAAGCTACCATCTATGTAAATATCTGTTGAATGTTTCAATTTTTTGTCAGATATATTTATCCTGCTTTGTGAATGTTTTTCTTTCATTTTGTATTAGTGATCTCACCCAAATAGGGGGAGATTGTTGGATCCCTAGTTGGATTTGAGCTAGGTTAACTAACTAGTATGACTGACCCACAATGTATAGTCAAGGTCATGTTTTTGAGTCTTAGAGTTTAGGCTAAGTCTTTAGATTCAACCATACATGGACCAGCCAGCAGAAGACTTAAGACTTAGAAGAAAATCAAGGTCAGAAAATGAGTCTGACGTTCGTCGAACTCAGCTCGACGATAGTCGTGCTCCGCTCGACGAACTCAGAGTTAATTCTCTGAGTTGAGCTCGAAGAAGTCTGGAGTTCAGCCTTCAAAAATTTCCTTCTGGTTACTTTCGCTAAACTCAGCTCGACGAAGACAAAATCTCTACTCGACGAACTTGGACCACAGAATTGGCAAGTTTTTCACAAAATGCAGTTAGCTGAGCTCTGGTCGACGAACTTGGATCTAAGCTCGACGAACAAGTTTTCTCAGGTCGACGAACAAGTTTTCTCAGGTTGACGAACAGGATTTCTCAGCTCGACGAACTTGGATCTTAGGTCGACGAAATCTATTCTATGCTCGACGGTTTCTGTGCAGATCATGACTTAAAGTTTTCCTTATTTTCTGTCCTTTATTCCATATTATTTAGCAATGATTTCCTGAAGTAATTAATGTTTATATTCTCTGAATATGGTCGTTGTTGGCAGCATTGATTATGGTCTTCATCAGGATAATTACTTGCTTAATTAATTAGGACAGTTGGGGAAACTCATCAATGCAAATATTCTCCAGCCGATTTTCATTCTCCAGGTCATCAGCAATTAATGCAGCAAATTCAAAATTCAAATAAGAATTCGACAGAGATATATAAAAAAAGAGATTTTCTTTTCAGAAGAGAACACGACAAAACAGTACACAAAGAAGATTTACAGAAACATACTCAAGATCATCTGTTTCTTCTCTGCACAGAAAACACTTTATTTTCTCCTTGATCATTCTGCAGAAGAAGAAGAACAACAATCACTATCAAGAGTCTGCTACAACTTCCACTCCAGGAGCTTTCAAGGACAACTAATCTCTATCAGTCAGAAGTTCATGTATCATCATAAATCAAGGCTGAAAACCTACTACACCATGTGCAAGGCTTCAAGTGATTTCTGGAGAAGTCTTGACAACAGCAATCCACTTGTCTTCTCAGTTGTTTGAGAAAGAGAAGACACCATAAATCTCTCTACCCCCTCCTGTATAAAGGGTTTATTAACTCCCTTCAAAAGTTTATTTTGATTTTTGGGCACCTGATCAAAAACTCAAAGGTGGCAGTCACCTGATCAAAAAACTACTAGTGGATTCCTACCAGGGTGGTAGAAGAGTGGATGTACCCAGGTTGGGGAACCACTATAAAATTCTTGTGTTGTCTGGTTGTCTCTTTTCTTTGTGCTGTGATAGTTTAGATTGTTGTGCTGTGGTAGTTTTGTTTATGTCATTTTCTTTTTACCTATTGCTACTACTGGTATCATACATTACTCTTATATAAAAATCCTAAACAGCCAAAAGTTTTAATATACTCTATTCACCCCCCTCTAGATTAATCAGATCTAACCCTCATCTTTCAGACTATAACCTTTTTCCCTTTCGGGAACGACACAACCTTCTTGATTTTCTTCTTGGGGCTGTGCCGAGGAGCAGTGACATCATCTTCAGGTCTCTTCTTGGAGGCGGGGGTCAGCGACTCTTTTGCCGCCTCGGTCGCCATGCTGGCGAGTGCGAGAGCTTTTGACGGCCCAGCGCTGCTCAAATAAGGGGGATGGGTTGGGATATTTCGCTCTCCTGAACAAGCAACTCGATGATTAGAGATAACAAAACGAAGGGATGATAAACATAAGGCTAAAGAAGCGCAAGTGTACCTTCGCCGGGAAACACAAGAGGGAGCGAGTCGAGGTCCCGCCTTAAGAAGTTGACCACGAAATTCTTTCCTGCGAAGAACTCGCAGAGGTCTTTATCCGCGCCTCCGACCTTGTTAGTCGCGTAGTACATTTCGGCGGGCGATACTAGTGCGAGTGGAACGCCTCCCAGATTTCCGTGGATGAAGACGAAGAGGGTGAGCCAGTGGTGATTCTTGTTGGGGATCTCGCACACCTTCAGACCCTGTCTCGTAAAGTACGAGATGTCATCGTGGTTGGCGTGGTAGATAAATATCTTGTGAAAGACGTTAAGCCTGAACTCAATGCGCTCGTGGCGCATGTAGCTGGAGAACGCAACTAAAACCGAGATTGTTGGGTCTGACGTTCTTTCACTTGATCTGTGTCATTCTGCTACTTATTTAAGAAATTAAGTAGCACCATTTCTAACAGTTCGGGCATTTGGAATAGTTGTGTATGCGCTTGATCCTACATTTGGTATCAGAGGAGGTCACGGGTTCAAGACCGGGGGGCGCTATTAAATCTCGATTTTTCCCTTTTACTGATGTGGGTCCGGCGGGTCAGGCAACCGTGGACATGTGGTAACCCCAACTCTGAGCCGTGTGGGCCATATGGTGCCCCACCTCTGAGCCGACGGGTTGTGCTGGACGTCGGGGGGGGGGGGGGGGAGGGGGAGGGGGGGATTGTTGGGTCCGACGTTCCTTCACTTGATCTGTGGCGCTCTGCTACTTATTTAATAAATTAAGTAACACCATTTCCAACAGTTCGGGCTTTTGGAACAGTTGGGTATGCGCCTGATCCTACAGAGATGGCGTTCGGGTTTAGTTGTGCGGGGACGGCTCCAAAATATTTCAATATTTGTTTAACCTCTGGTCAGAGGAGAAGTCTCAGCCCTGACTCGAAGTGCGAGACGGGGAAGGCGAGTTCGCTGGGGTAGAATGTCTTGATCGACTCGCCGACCTTTGGAGGCCGCGACTCAAACCCCTCCACTATGAAATCGCGGATGAAGCGGTTGTAGTCCTCCTCAAAGATCCTGCCGGGAGGAAAGTCATGGTCGGGAAATCTTCTGCCGCATTGGCTGTCCCTCACCCTCCTCAGTCTTTTTCTTTCTCATGATAGGTGAGACGATAAGGGCGAGAGGAGGTGGAGAAGGAGTGGTGAGAGTAAACAACGAGAGAAAGGAAGCGAGAAGTCTGGATCTAAGACGCAACAGGAGAGGGCTGCACAGACGTAAGTCATTTCGATTTGGGGGGGGGGGTATTTATAGCAGATAGTGAAAGCGGAAATATGGGCGGGAAAAATATGAAGGGGGAAGTTGAAGAGATTGGCCGACGATTCGTTCTCTCTCCTGACCTCGAAGCATGATGCCCTGCGAGGTTTTTTCCAACAAGCCAAAACAAAAAAAGAGAGAGACAAAAATTGACATAGTTATAGTGTGCAAACCCAGCATGAAAGAAGTGAGCAGGATATCATTATTAATAATCATTTCGCACGAGGTGAGCATCATGTCCATAAGGCTTAAATGTCGAATTGGAAAAGACGATAAATTACTAAAAGCAGCAGAATTACAAGGTATAACTAAACAGGCGAAGCGAGGTGGAGGTTCTTCAGTTCTTGTGCCATTTCCAACGCCCTCCACCGCGAGACCCCGCACATAGGGGTCGATCGGGAACATGCAAGGCGCGAGCGGCTTCAAGACCGCGTCGCGCGAGACGGAGGTGCTGGTCGACCTCGTTTATGATGGCCTGGGGGTCGGTCTCATCTATCTCGATTCCAGCATCGATCTCGGAGGAGAGGCTAGCGCATTCAATTTCTAGCCAGTCAATGCGCCTGTCGGTGGCCTGCTTGCCCAGTTCCATCTCGCGGATAATATGTGTGTACTTTCGAAACATCTCGGTCGTCCTACGCTTCATCTCCACCGGATCCATAGGATCGCCCAGATAGTCTTCTATCTCGGCTGGGTGAGGAGGAGGCGAGAAGGCGGGCTGCCCAGAGAAGTCCTCTGTTGTCGAGTCGATTTGGGTACCTACGCAGGAAGAAGCCAAAGATCAGGATGAGGGGTGTTCTCGCAAGAAGGCTTGGAAGCCGCGAGTTGAACGGATAGAAGGTTTAGTCCAGTGGTCTCGAACACACCAGGTAGGGGAATGAAAGTCTATATGAAGCGAAAGAGCAAGTTTAGTTCATTTACCCAGGTGGCGAGAGGTCTCAGCGTGTCGCGAGAGATCGTCATTCTTCACAGCATGAGGGGTGGATCGCTGAGGCGAGTCGGAGTCTTGATGATGGATGTCGGTAATATCATGTGGATTTGTAGGTTGGGGAGGATATGCGAGATCTCCCTGAAGAAGCATGAAGTGATTAGGCGAGAAGATAGAAAAAAGGAAAGATAGAGGAGGGGCAGGAGCCAAAAAATCACCTGTCTCTCCTCGAAGGATGCAGGATGAGGTGCATGGACTTACAAGGATGCTGGAGTGGTCTCATCGACCGAGAAGGGGGCCAGCGGTTTTCATCTTCTTCAGGCGAGATGACGGAGATAAAGGAGTAGGGGTGCGAGCCAAAACTGGGGCCAGAGCAGCCACATTAGCTTTGTTTTGTTTACGAACCATCGCGAGACGTTCGCGAAAGCTCTGACTATGAGACATGACGACGGTGGAAGATGTGAAGGAAGAGACGAGAGAGGGGGCAATCTCCACGCTAGGATAAGTGTCACATATTTATAGGCCCCAGAGGGGAGCCCGCAAAAAGATTCTCTCATAAATGAATTTCGACATCGCGAGCCTCGGTTGGACTTTCTTTCCGAGCTTGAGGCAACCTCGAAAAGAGCGGGGATTGTGTACAATCTCGGGCTCGCAGGAGGCAACTCAAAGAAAGTGCTGAGTTAGGGGGCGAAAGGATTGCAGAGGCGAGTAGGATCATAGGATTAACTCGTCGATACTCCAAAAAGGCAAAACATAATAGGCGGGATGGGAGCAGCGGAGCAGGCGAGAGGGCTCTCGCGGCGTATGTTGACCTCTTGTGGCGAGACGGCTCTCGCGGCGTATGCTGACCTCTTGTGGCGAGACGGAGTACTTGCGAGGCAGGGCACTCGCGAGGCGAGCTGATAGGCTCTTCTCGCCCGCCTGATATTTTCTCATTCGCCATATTAGGAAAAGGAATTTTTACTTTCCTACTCCCAAGTAGGGGTTTTACTCTTTTACCGCAGGTAATTTTACACTTTTGGTCTGCTTATAACCCTTCAGAACAGCGGAGTTTGGTTGTTGGCAGACCCAGACCATGGTATTTTGGTAATTTCAGGTCGGTTCAGTTTGGTTATTGGCAGGTCAAACTCAGAGTCCTATAAATAGACCGATAAGGTGCCTTGAGAGAAGAGGACACAAAAAAGGAAAGAGAGAGAAGGAAAGAGAGCTGGTTAACTTTTTCTTCTTATTCCTCCAAGGCACCTAGCTCAGCACTGGTTAGGGAGGGGAAGAACTTCTGATTCTTCCGGGTAAGAGGTGGGACCTCCAAGCTGAAGCCCGCAGTCTGTTTCTAGTTCCAAGATTCACGTCGAAAAAGGGGTTCGGGAAGAGTAGGTGTGAGCTGCAACCTTAGGTCCGAACTCTAGGTGAAGTCGGGCTTCTGGCTTCAACAAAACTGGAGGATCTCCCCCGCTATTGGGAACGGACTCTAGGTGAAGTCGGGCTTATGGCTTCTTTCTCTCTCTCTCTCCTCTCCTTCCCGCTACCCTCACCTCCGGCCGCCGCCATCGCCAAAACTGGAGGATTTCCACGATAATCGCCGACAGACTCGATCTCAATCCTCGGCACGTAACATACCCATGGATGGGCTAAAAAATATTGATGTTGATATTTTTCAGTATTGTGGCCTCCATAAATGTTGGGGAGGCATGATCCCTATTATGCAATTTCGCGTTACGCGCCCTCCGGCATTGATAAACCACATAACATAATACGTGAAGGGGTCCCAGCACCACGCCCTTTGAATCCAATACAAGTTTCGACAATTCTTCCCAATAGCGGAGCAAAGGAGCGAAAACACCCCATCGGCGAAGCATGTGAATCACGGCAACGACCCCAGTGCAGCCCTCCACAAGGTGTGTGTGGTCCTCGCAGTCCAAGCAGTCTCATCGGAGAGTCCACACCGAGAAATACAATACCGAGTTGGAATTGCATCGCGTGCAAGCTGCCGCCAAAACCGGAATACTCACAATCTGCTCCACCAAGGTGGGCCTGAAATGCAGAAGAAGGGTAGCTCTACTCCAATTCCCATCCTTATCCAGGAAGGCTGCAACCTGCACTGATTCAAGTGGCTCATAGTTCAGCAATGCTGGCCATTCAGAAAGGGCACGGTTCTAATATCCATTGGCAAGAGAGGGCATCGATCCATTCACCGTTGGCAACACGCCAACCGAGATACTTGTAATGTCTTTAGAAACAGGTAAGAAAGCTATTATGTAAGCAAATTCAAACTCTTGATTCACCCTAATACAATTGAATATGCGCTACTTCGAGGAGCCTGCACACTCGAAGTGAAGTTTTCAGAACAATCTTACCCTTAATTGATCTCTGAGCTGGGTGGGAGAAAGCGTGATCTTCCGACCCTTATATATATTAAAAAAAAGGTGTTTGATTGTATGTAATACATAATGTCACAGCCATACAACCAAACAATATGTAGGTAACATCAATCGTCAGTACATCACACCAAACAATATCCTAAAAATTCACAAAACAAACGGGTACTAGGCGTTGCTAAGTAATTTGAAGCATCGTTTCACGACCCAGACAACCTAAAATAGGTGAGGATAATGCTTGGTTTTCAATCCCATATACTCGAGGCCCTTCAAAGCCATTACATTGATGCAATTTTCACTGCTAGTAAAAAATAAATATAGAATAGTGTTTAATAATACCCCTTCCAGACATCGAAAAACACGGCCGATGTTCCAGATATGATATAAACTAGAAAATGCATTAAAATTGATACAAGATTAAAACTGATGTATCTTACTTGGCATTGAAATGTTCACCTAATAAAGGGTAAGTGACCACGGAAGCCATTAACAAGTAAAAGTTGTGGTTGATCCCCATCATTAGCTCTATGAATCACACTAGCCCATCACCAAATGAGTTGTTTAATTACTTTCTGTTAGAAAAGCTCATTTAAGGGCTCATGTTGTTTCTTCTTTCTCTCTCCTTATATTAGTCCCACATCACGTATTAGGATTTCTCCCTTCCTTCTTCTCCAATATAAGTGTGTGTATACTTGTAACTATTACTTGAATGAAGATACACAAGGTTTTGGGTCTATTTCTACATGGTATCAGAGCCAGGTTCCCGACCTCGCGGTTTCACATTCTCTAACCGCACGGCTTGGCTCCTTCGCCTAACCGCACGGCTTGGCTCCTCCGCCTAGCCGCTCTTCCTCTGTGGCTTGTTCCTCTAACTCGCACGGGTAGCGGTCTGTTTCTACCTGTCTCCTCTCTCAGCGGCTTCTTCCTTGTTAAGCCGCTGACCTCTCCTCTTCGTCTCTCCCTCCCGTGGATCCACCGCTCTGTCTTTTTTTATAACCTCTCCTCTCGTCCGTGGGCCCCACTTCTCTTCGCTGCTCCTCTTGCCGCTTGCGGTTTGTCTGTTTCTAACTGCCCGGTCTCTCTCTTCTAGCCGCTCGAGTTCCTACTTGTGGCCTCTCTCCTCTAACTGCTCGAGTTCCTACTCGCGGTCTCTCTCCTCTAGCCGCTCGAGTTCCTACTCGCGGTCTCTCTCTGCTAGCCGCCCGGCCTCCTCTCTGCAAGCCGCCCGACCTCCTCTCTGCAAGCCGCTCGGCCTCGTCTCTGCAAACCGCCCGGCCTCCTCTCTGCTAGCCGTCCGGCCTCCCCTCTGCTAGCCGCCCGGCCTCCTCCCTGCTAGCGCCCGGCCTCCTCCCTGCAAGCCGCCCGGCCTCCTCTCTGCAAGCCGCCCGGCCTCCACTCTGCTAGTCGCCCGGCCTCCACTCTGTTAGTCGCCCAACCTCCTCTCTGCTAGCCGTCCGGCCTCCTCTCTGCTAGCCGCCCGGCCTTCTCTTCTGCTCACCGCATGGCGCCTGATGACTCAGCTGTCACCTCTGTTGTGTCCTTCTCTACGGAGGGTATCACATGTCTCTCTCATAATCCTTGTTGGATCATTGACTCCGGCGCTACTCACCATATCACCTCCCAGAAGCCCCCAGCGTATCTCCAAACGCCTCATCCTGATCGCATCACTGTGGCCAACGGTGACACCCTCCCAGTCTTTGGCTCCGCTGCTCTTCAGCTTACGTCAACCCTTTCTCTTTCCTCGGTTATTCACGTTCCGGTGTCTCCCTTCAATTTATTATCAGTTAGTCGTCTCACACACGACCTTGACTGTTGTATTACATTTTCACCCTCTGCTTTTCTTATGCAGGATCGCCGCACCCGGAGTACCATTGGTAAGGGGCAGCTGGTGAATGGGTTGTACATCTTGGATATCCCCCCAACTCTTCTCTCTGTCATCTCCACTGTTGATTGACATTGCCGCCTTGGACATGCTCCCCTTCCGATTCTCAAGCGGACTCTTCCTGGTATACCTTTACAGGAGTTCTCCTGTGAATCCTGTATCTACGGCAAACAACATCGTTCCTCTTTCCCCCCTGCCTCTACCAGGAGTAGTACTCACTTATCGTTAGTTCATTCTGATGTTTGGGGTCCTTATAGGATCCCTAGTATTTTTGGCTTTCGGTATTTTGTCACGTTCATTGACGATTACTCTCGTACCACGTGGCTCTATTTACTACATGATCGCACTGAACTTCCCTCTGTCTTTCGCGCCTTACTTGAGATGCGTACGCAGTTCGCCACCCCTCTCAAAGTCATTCGCACTGATAATGCTCGGGAGTATACGGGTCGTGCATTTTCCACTATCTACACTGACTTTGGTGTCATCCATCAAACTTCCTGTGCGTATACCCCTCAACAAAACGGGGTGGCCGAACGCAAAAATCATCATCTTCTCGATGTTGTCCGCTCTCTTATGTTCCAAATACACGTTCCCATCGAATATTGGAACTTTGCTGTTTCCACCGCCTGTCATCTCATCAATCGTCTTCCCTCCTCTGTCCTTGATTTTGCCTCACCCATCCAACTCCTCTATCCCTCCATCCCCCTCACCTCTCTCCCACCACGGATCTTCGGGTGTATTTGTTATGTCCACCTTCTTGGCCCTCCTTCCGACAAACTTGTTCCTCGGGCCGCCAAGTATATGTTTGTTGGCTACTCCCGCACTAAAAAGGGGTACGTCTGCTACTCTCATACTACCGGCAAGCTGGTTGTTTCTGCGGATGTCACCTTCTGTGAAGACCAGCCCTTCCACTTACCCAGCACCACCTCGTCTTTTGCTCCCTCTCTTCCCCGACCTGTTGTACCGGTCACGCCATCTGTGTCGTCTTCTTCCTCCTCTCCCCCCATTCCTCCACGGGTTCCTCCACCACTAATCCGCGTCTACTCTCGTCGCCCATCCAAGGATGCTCTCGTGACCCAGCTCCCTGCTGCCAGCGATAGCTCGGCTACGGTAGATCACGCTCCCGTCTCTACAGCTCATCCCTTGGCCAACTACATCTCTCTACATCGGCTAACGTCGCCTCTCTACGCGTTTGCCACCTCCCTTTCCTCTATTTTTATACCTAACAATGTGCAGAAGGCACTTCACCACCCCGGATGGCGGGCTGCTATGCACGATGAAATGCGGGCTCTCTGGGCTAACCAGACCTAGGATCTGGTTCCTCTTCCTGCTGGTCACACCTCTGTTAGCTGCAAATGGGTCTTTGTCATTAAACATGCGGCGGATGACACTATCGACCGTCTGAAGGCCCGTCTTGTGGCACGGGGGTTTACTCAGCAACATGGCCTTGATTACGAGGAAACCTTCTCTCCCGTGGCCAAATTGAACACGGTCCGCGTTCTTCTCTCCTTGGCTGTTCATCGTCACTGGTCACTTTATCGGCTGGATATTAAGAATGTCTTCCTCAACGGCGATCTACAGGAGATCGTTTATATGCAGTAGCCTCCCGGGTTTGAGACCACGGGGGAGTCTTTGGTATGTCATCTTCGGAAATCCATTTATGATCTCAAACAGTCCCCGCGTGCGTGGTTTGAAAAGTTCAGTAAGGTGGTATGTGCTAGTGGCTTCACTCGGAGCTCGACTGATTTTTCTCTCTTCACCCGACACCGGTCAACCGGGACTGTGATTCTTCTGGTCTATGTCGATGATATCCTAATTACTGGCGACGACCTGACAGGAATACAACAGATAAAGGAACAATTGAATTCTGCCTTTCAGACCAAAGATCTGGGTAACCTTCGGTACTTTCTTGGGCTCGAGGTCGCCTGACGCCCTGATGGTCTTGTATTATCTCAAAAGAAGTACTGTATGGACCTCCTTCGTGATGCAGGTTATTCTGGGTGCAAACCTGCGGAGACTCCTATGGACGCAAATCACAAGCTCTCGACCCATAACTCTGACTCTGACAAGCTGCTTACAAATCCGGAATATTACAGACGCTTGGTTGGGAAGCTGATCTACCTTACGGTGACTCGACCAGACATCTCATTTGTTGTGGGAGTTGTGAGCCGTTTCATGCACGCTCCTCGGACATCTCATCTTTAAGTTGTCGAGTGCATCCTTCGATATCTCAAGATCGCCCCCGGACAAGGACTCGTGTACAAGCCATCCACATCTCTTTCTCTTGTCGCGTATTCTGACGCTGACTATGCATGATCTATTGATGATAGGCGCTACACAACTGGATTCTGTACTTACTTTGGTGGACACCTCATCAGTGTTTTAAATGTCGGCCGACATGTCCGACATGTCGGCCGACATGTCTGTTTTTAAGGGAAAACGATCTAATTTTTCAATCGAACACAAAAATAGCATTTTTAATTATTTCGGCCGACGTTTCGGTAACAATCCGAAATGTCGGCCGAGTCCGATTTTAAAAACGTCGCCCGTTTTTAATGCATTTCGTTTTTTTTTATTTTGTATAAAATCTAAGTATCTAACAACCCGTGCCCTAACAGCCGCGTGCCCTAAGTTTCCTCCCGAGCTGTAGCGCGGCGCTGAGCAGAAGCAGAGCAGGAAGTTCGCTCCTCCCTCCTCTGTCGGCGGTGAGCTGCGAACGAAGCAGCCATTTCCTGCTCTTCCTCCCTCCACCTCCGTCGGCGTTGAGCAACGAACGAAGCCCTCCTCCTTCCTCCTCCTCTATCGGTGGTGAGCAGCGAACAAAAAAGTTTCTGCCCCCGTCGACCTTCAGATCCTGCATGCTCGACTCCTTCATGTCCTAGATTTATCTTCTTCTCCTCGTTGGAAGTTTCTGCTCCTCGCCGGAAGTCTCCGCTCTCGCTGAAATTCTCCTCTCTCGCTGAAAGTCTCAGCTCCTTGCCGGAAGTTTCTGCTCCTCGCAATCACTCGCCCCCTTGGCCTTCGGCAGAGCATTTCAGGAGCCGCTCTTCTCCGCACGTCCTATTTCTAGCTTCTACCTCCTCAAATAGGTACTCATATTTCTATTTTTCGTCATTTTCTCTTGTCATTTTCATTCCTGAATGGGTATTTTTTTGTTATTGTAAAGATATGTTATCCATTTTCAGCATCCAAATATTGTTGGTTGAAATCATATAGCAACAATACTTGGACACTGAATACATTTACATGAGATTTTTCAATAACTATACCCTTGATTATAAATTTTTTGGGATGTCAAAATCATTGTTGCTTAGATTAGTGAAGAAGTATTATTATCAGAAGTTGCATGTTGTTCCAATTTAGCTGCCTATTTCAATCATGCTTTGATTATAGGAGTCAAAATAAATTTACATGCTTCTACAACCTCTGCTTAGGGCTTCACATTTGTTTTTAATTTTCATGTATACAACCTATGTTCAAGGTTTAAATTTATTTTTAATTTGCATATATACAACCTATGTCAGGGCTATAGAAATTGTGACTTTTTGATTTGTTATGTTCAAGAGGTGAAGTGAACATTCAAAGGTGGTTGGTCTTTACATTTGAATCTTTCATTGCTGCACTTGTCAAAATAAATTTACTGTTTTTTATACCTTATATTTTTTGATCATTTGATTTTTCCCTTTTAATTTGCATATATACAAATTGCTCAAAGTCAAAAGAGTAGGTGTTTATTTGTAAGTTTTAAGTTATTCTATTTTGGAATATTACATTTATACTTGCATTTCTTTCATTTTTTTAATCTTCTTTATTTAGAATACTCGTGATGTCGTCTGAAGCTTCCACAAAGGAATCAAGTACTAAGCTAGGTAGAGATCCTTTTTGGTCTCACTGTGAGAAGGTTGATGCGAAGGACACAAATAGGGTTCGATGTTGGTATTGCAGTCAAGTACTAAGTGGTGGGGTGAGTCGATTGAAGGCGCATCTAGCTGGGATACGAGGCAATGTTAAACCATGCCCAAAAGTACCAACTGAGGTGAAAATTCAAGCTGATGCTGCTTTAAAGTCACAGCTAGCACTGAAAGAAGCCAAAATTGCTAGATTGGAGGCAGACCGTGATGAAGTAGTAATTGGATGTGCAATGAATTCAGAAGACAACTCTCAATCATATGGAAGTTTGTTTTCTAAAATTAAGACAAAAGGACCGTTGGATATACATTTCCAAATACCTGCGGATAGTGTTGGACAAACAAGTAAAAGTGGGAAGTTTGCATTAGGAGGAGATAGGTGGAAGAAGAAAATAAGGGAGGAAACAAACGCATATATCGCAAGATGGATATACGAGGCCGGTGTTTCCTTTAATTCTGTGACGCTTCCTTCCTTTGATCACATGGTACAAGCTATTGGGCAGTGTGGGCAAGGGTTGAAAGGCCCTACACCATATGAGTTGAGTAACAAATATCTCAAGATTGAAGTTGAGCGAACAAAAGAATCATTAAACACATTCACCGCTACTTGTAGGTTGAGTGGTTGTAGCATTATGACTGATGCATGGAGTGACAGAAAGGGAAGGAGTATTATGAATATTATGGTTCACTGTGAAGCAGGAGTAGTATTTTGGATGTCAAGGAATGTCTCATCTGACGTTCATGATGGAAAATTCATTTTTGATTTTGTTGACGAGGCTATCGGATCTGAGTCTGGACCGGGAGAAGACAATGTGGTGCAAGTTGTCACGGACAGTGCATCTAATAATATGTTAGCAGCAAAGATGCTATTTATGAAAAGACCTGCCATATTTTGGACGTCCTGTGCAGCCCACACAATTAATTTATTACTTGGAGATATTGCAAAAATAAGGCAAATCAAAAATACCATCACCCTTGGTCGTATTTTGACAGTCTTTTTATATGGACATACCATTTCTCTTGATTTGCTGAGGCAATTTACAAAAGATTTAAATTCTCATGAACTTATTCGGCCAGGAGTGACTAGATTTGCCACTGCATTTCTATCTTTGCAAAGCATTTTAGATAAGAAGAAAGAGCTAAGGAATATGTTCTCATCGCAAAAATGGGAAAACTCAAAGTTAGCTAGCACACCACCTGGAAAGAGGGTAAAATACAAAACTTTGTTTTATAATTAAATTATGATTAACTTGTGTTACTTCTTACTTCTTAGTTCTTAAACGGCTATGATCAATTTTGCTTTATTTAAAATTACATGTCGTTGCAACTGTATATAATGTGAAATTTTGGAAAGATACGGAGATTGTTGTTAGTATATTTGCTCCTTTAGTGAAGGTGTTGAGAAGAGCTGATGGAGATACGCCTTCTATGGGGTGGATATACGGAGATATGTTAAAGGCTAAAGAAGAAATTGGGATTGCTCTAAATCGTAATGAATCTCGATATCTTCACATATGGAAGCTAATTGAAAGAAGGATTGATAGTAAGTTGAGCACTCTCCTTCATATTGTTGGTCATTACCTTAATCCATACTTTTATTTTGCAAATTGGGAAAAAATGGAGAAAGACGAAAAATACATGGATGCGGTAATTGATTGTATGTCTAAAATGTATGGGAGGGATGTGTCTCTTCAAGATCGTATTGCTGATCAAATATGTCTCTATCGAAATAAGAGAGGATCTTTTGGAAGAGAAATTGCAAAGAGACAAAGTCTCAATAGTTCTCTTGATCTTGGTATAAATAAATTTAAATTTCTTAAATTATTCACTTGTTTTACTGAATAGTTTTACTTATAATTTCATGTTGCTAATTTTTTTATTACTATTTTGTGTTTAAAAATAATTAGTGAATTGGTGGAAGTTTAATGGGAATGACGCACCTGATTTGAGAGATATGGCTGTACGTATTCTCGGATTGACTACTAGCTCTTCAGGTTGTGAAAGAAATTGGAGTACATTTGAGTTAGTAAGTTATTATTTATTTATAAGTTGTAATTAAATTTGTATATATTGATTATCTCAAATTTTATATTAATTGCATTGATTGACTTTATAAATTACAGATTCATACAAAAAAGAGAAATAGACTGGATCATAAAAAATTGAATGATCTTGTCTTCGTAAAATTCAATGCTACTCTAAAAACAAGGTCAATGGAAGCTAAAAGAGATCCAATAGCTGCAAAAAACTTTGAAGATGGAAAAGTGACAGAGTGGTTGGTGGGCTCCAGTTCTTCAAAGAAATCAATTGATGATGAAGATGATGAGGTCTTTCCTGAAGAGTGGTTAACTTGGCAGCAAGTGGCAGAGTGTATGGATGTTGATACAGAACCAAGAAAAAGCTCTCGTGAGTCTCGTCAATCTTCAATGACTCCAAATACTAAATCATCAAAAAAGAAAGGCAAAAGAAAATTAGATTGTGTTGATGAAGAAGAGGAAGTAGAGTTTTCTACTTCATCAGAGGAGAACCTCATTGAAGAGGAGATTTCAGAAGGTGATTACGAGACAGATAACGATGAAACAAATCAAACAATGCATTCGAAAGGGATCGGGGATGACTGAGGTGAGACCGTGAGACCAACTCAAATAAGTCGTTCAATAGTTTAAAATATTCAATTTTTACTGATTGAAATTTGCATAGACGCATATACCTGTTGCGCACAATAAATGTTATGTTTTCCAGGTTAATTAGTATACCTAGCACTTAACAAACCAGTATTGTACTATTGTGAAATCACATTTTCATCATATTCATTTGCTGTTGTATTTCACTGTTATATGTCTGCAGAAATATTTTCTTGATAGCCCTAACAAACATGCAAATAAAAAAAGTTAAATATTTATCATTGTTTTGACAATATAAATAATAATAAAAAGCTGTAAAAATATAAAACCCGACATTTTCAAATGTCTCCGACATGTCTCCGACATCCGACATCCGACATTTAAAAACTCAATCTGATATGTAACCAACATCCGAGATTTAAAACATTGCACCTCATAACTTGGCGTAGTAAGAAACAGAATGTGGTTGCGCGTTCCTCTGCCGAAGCCGAGTACCGGGCTATGACTGCTGTTGTCCCTGAGCTAACCTGGCTTGAAGGCCTTCTGGGAGACTTAGGTGTTCGTCTCTCATCTTCGGCAACCTTATTTTGCGACAGTCAGACAGCAATTCATATTGCCAAGAATCCGGTTTTTCACGAACGAACAAAGAATATCGAAGTTGACTGTCACTTTATCCGGGAAAAGGGACAGTCAAAGAAGATAGATTTGGAGCATGTTCCTGCTACCGACCAAGTTGCGGACATCCTGACGAAAGCTCTCTCCAGGCCGCTATATTATCAGTTCTTATCCAAGCTTGGTGCCTACGACTTGTACGCTCCAGCTTTCGGGGGAGTGTTAGAAAATCCCATTTAAGGGTCCATGTTGTTTCTTCTTTCTCTCTCCTTATATTAGTCCTGCATCATGTATTAGGATTTCTTTCTTCCTTCTTCTCCTATATAAGTGTGTGTATACTTGTAACTATTACTTGAATAAAGATACACAAGGTTTTGGGCCTATTTCTACACTTTCAATGGCCTATCATTAACATGTTTACTTTATCTACAGATTCATTTCAAAGTTTGTATTGGCTTGATGATTAGTTTCCTATATATAGTCAACTCCTAAATCATAGACATAGAGATACCTATGCAAGTCCCCGGGTATCAGTGACCAACTATCAATAAAATTTCCTCCAAAGTATTGGCACTTTCTAATCATAATGCTTCTTAACAGACATCACCTGTGATATCTCAACTCTTTAGAGTTGCCATTATGAAGCACCCCTGCCCAACAACAAGAGTTGTTTCTTTGCTTCCAACGGCCTTCCATTACTGTGCTTATTTTGTTTTCAGATTCTATCATAGTTTTGACTTGGGTGGATGATTAGTTTCTTTACGCTGTAAACTCTCAAACCAGAGAATTTAGAGAGGCATGGCTTGTCAAGAAAAATGGTAAATCACAAATTGCTAATGGACAACGAATCTTTCTAGATTTCATTACCTATTAAACATATATTACATAAAATATCAAGAGTAGACTCCTACGAGTACAACAAAAGAGATGTACTCTATCCATCTAAAAAAGATTTTATAATCCTTATTCATGATAATGACAATTGATTGCAAATAATATTCCCAACACTAAAGCAATAAATGGAAATTTAATGGAACCTTTAGATCATTAGTCCTGAAGCAGTAATTTTTAAAGAGAATTTTTATCACTGGTTTGTAAACAAACACCGCAGACAATCAAACTTTTTTAGTAGTGATGATTCTTGTCAGCATATCTTGACTACTGAAGAACCATCGCATGGATCCAAAAGATTATATTTTTATAATTTGCATTCCTTGAACAAATTTCTATTCTCCTTGATGCACGCAAAAGACTTCTATGTAATTGATGCATCTTCAAGATCATTAAAATCCATGGGATGGAAAAGGGCAAAATTGTGTGGTTCAGCACAGTATAGGTTGGGATGAATCAAAGCGAACAATACTTGTGATATTATGAGGGTTAGGTCGTTACAAATAATATCAATCAGGTCTCCTACAATACGATGTGTGGTTCAGGGACAAACCATGCGGAAATTAGTGGACTTATAACACCTGGGATCTGATGAGGGAGGTCTGATGCGGGTGGGGAGTGTTTTAGGGTAGTGAAGCCCAGACAAAGTAGCTCATGGCATGCTTCTAGGATGACAGGATTCTAGGTGAAAGGAGGTGCAATAATGAATTGAAACTCACATCGGAATTGGAGAAAAGTTTTGGGCTTAAATAATCAAATGCTCAAATATCAGAGGCGCATTTTTCGAAGCTAGTGGAGTTGTGTTGGAAACTCCATAGTCAAGCATGCTCCAATGGGAGTAATCCTGGGAAAGGTGACCTGGGAAGTGCTCGTAGACCACTAGTGGAAAAGGGAAAAACTGTGCGGTTCAACTCAGTATGGGTTGGGATGAACCAAAGTGGACAACTTTTCATATTGTGAGGGTTGGATCGTTATAGTTATTATGTATCTTTCACTCATTCATTGTTGAAACTCACACTTAATTTTTGGCTCCGTAGCAAACACAAAAGAAGAGAAATAATCCCAATATTTTATTAATTTTCACATACATCATACAAGTACTTGTACACTTATATAAGAAGAGAGAGGAGAAACAATCTCAGTCTAAGATGTGGGACTAAAATTCTAAAAAGGTAGTGTGCTCTAGATAGGCCTTATTATGGGCCTTAGTACATAATTTGTTCAACACTTTCGTGAAAGCTGGAGCATATAGATCGTAAGCACCAAGCATGAACAAGAACTTACAATATAGAGGATGTGGCAAGGCCTCAGTGAGAATATCAACAACTGGCTCAGTAGCAGGAACATGTTTTAACACAAGTTTCTTCAGTTGAACCTTCTCCTGAATGAAGGGACAATTGACTTCAATGTGTTTGCTAAATTCATGAAATACGGGATTCTTGGTAATAGAGAATAGTCGGTGAAGGAAGTTTCACACCCAGATTACTTAGAAGGCTTTTCAACCAGATTGCGATCACTGGTGGCCCAGCAACCTGAGAGCGCGACGAGAGCATCTGCGAACAGAGCAAATAAAGAAGTAGAGGTCGAGGAAGTCACCAGACTGGTGGGGCCCGAAGAACAGCGAAGCGGAGTTATAAAAACCCGAATGAGGATGTGAAATGCAGAGGATGATGGAGCCAGACCCAAAGGGACGCAATGTGCTGTTAAAAAAGACCAAATCGCACGGACCGTTAACGGCGAGGCGAGAGAAAAAAACGAAAAATATTTGGATTATTTCTCTATTTTTTGTGTTTTCTACGTGATATCAGAGCTTTAATCCTCTTCGTGCATCTGCACAAAAAGGTACATGCACTATCAACGGATTATAAGGAGCATATGTGGGTTCTAGAGGGGCTAGCACTTGGAAATCACCTAGCCACGTTCGAGTGATTAAGGAAGGTATTTGACTGCCTTGTTCCTATGCTAGATCATTTGGAGCATCCACAACACGATCCTCCAAGTAGGGGAAGTCAGGGGCGGTAGGACAGCTTCGCGCGATAGCTCAGGGATCTCACCCGAGCTCTCTTCTTCATAGCTCCACTCATTTTGATGCAAGTCTGGCAACCGCGGTGCATGAGGCAAGCTAAATATTTTGAGCTTGAGCTCGTATCGCATGGCTACTGTTCAATCTTGAGACCTATACATTAAGCCTGAGTACGAGTTGCTCATGATCATTTCTACTCATGAACCATTTTTATATAAAAGAGCAGACCGGCCCACAAAGCATCCCCGCATAGCGAGGGTCCGGAGAAGGGTCCCACCACAAGGGTGAAATGTAGGCAAACTTTACCCTGCATTTTTGCAATTATATTCATAATTTTAAAAAAAAACTTCCGAGTTGTTCAACAAGAACATGTGATCTTGAGCTTGACTCATAATCGAGCATGTCAAGCTCGAATCAAGCTTTTCTCGAGTCATGTCATAAAACTCATGAGCCAGTTTAACTCAACTTGCACCGCAAGTTGCAGTGATCTACCCCTCCGTCTAGGTGAGAATCTCATGTGGATGTGTGACAATAAAATTCATATTTTTTTCCAACTACAGTCTATCAAAAAGAAAATTGTTGAGAACATTGTTCGAGCTTGCGGCGGGGAGATCCTTACGCAAGCCCATTTGATTTCTTGTTTTGGCATTATTGTTCTTTACTTGCCCCCACTTGGGAGTTCTCCCCTGTAAATTTAGAAGCAATAACAAAGTATTTGAAGCATAAAGACGGATGTGTGAGTGACCTATTATTGGCGATACGACATGACCTTTGTGTGTGCTCAATGGAAGCGGTAACTCTTTGACTTGTCTCCGCTTATAAATAGGGGGAGCTCCCCATTATAAATGTTGGACGTTAATTTGGATTGCACCCGCACACTTTTTATAGAACTTGGACAACTCTTTTAAACTTAAACGATCATTTAAATCCCCGCGAATAAACTTGGATGGGCAAGTCGGGCCATTCCCTATGCGTCGAGTTCTTCTGGGACTTCAATGATTTTTGGCTTGCTTGGGTAAGCGTAGGCAAGGTGCATAACTAGGTTTTAGTTCTCTGATCTCGTATTCTCCCTGGACCTGCGAGACCACAATCAGTGAGTCTATACATGCTTGAATGTCCCTGACTCCTAATTCTCTGCCATGCATAATTTGGTGAGTAGCGCTTCGTACTCAATCTAGTTGTTGGTTACCTTGAAGCTCTATTTGACTACTTGCTCCACTTGGACTTCATCAAGGCTGATCAGGATCACGACTACCCCCTTTGATTGCTCTCCAGAGGCACTGAACTATGTCCACTCATGGAGTGGTGAGGACAATTGGCAGATCGAAGGGCCACTCGCAAAATCTGTCAGGAAGTCTATGACAATTGGGAATTGATCGAGGTAAGGAGGAGATATCGAACACTCCTAACTCAACTGAGTATTAAACAAACTTCCATAAGTGCTTTATCTTCTTTAGGATTGTGTGTAGCAGATGATCTGTGTCACTGCTTTGATGTTGTGGGACTGAAGCATGCCCACAATCTCGGTGGTGATACAATTAGTGCATAAGCTAGCTTCTTCAAAATGGGTATTGATCCCCTACATTCTTCAAGAATTTATTGATATAATAGATTGGCAGTTACCTCTTACCTTCTTCTATAATGCACTAAGCACAGCTTCTGGTCCCATCCCCAGATAGAATAAAAAATCCTTGCTATCTCGCGAGCTTTGGAGGAGGGGTGTTGAGTGTTGGTGTTACCATGATAATCTGGAAGTGGTCAAACAGGTAGTCTCACTGCCAACGTGATAGGAGCCTATAAGGTCGTACATGGGGGTGTTGAGTGTTGGAGGACTGGATTGTGTTGGTCTTACTCATATGTGATGAGTGAAAGACCAAGCACTTGAAGGCGTCGAGTACGTCGAGACCTCATAGCCAAGGCGTCGAGTGCGTCGAGACCTCATAGCCAAGGCGTCGAGTTCGTCGAGACCTCACAACCAAGGCGTCGAGTGCATCGAGACATCTCGTCGATTCGTCGAGTCATCTCATCTATTTTGTGTTTGCGGATAGCGATGATTCAAGCATGTTTATACCCCTGGATATATATATATATATATATATATATATATGTGTGTGTGTGTGTGTTGTCTTAGGGTTTCGTGATGTATGAGTTAGGGCGAACACGAAACTGACGGAAAGTGTTTCCCGAAGTGCCGATTCAGTCGCTCCCATAAACCCTGATTCCGGCGCTCACCGCCGCCACCTCTCCTGATGCAGACCTGGCAGTTTGTGGAGACGTTGAGGGTTTTCCATTCTCCATCCTGGATCTTGTTTGACAAGGTCCCGGTGTTCTTCCCGTTCGTGTGGATTCCTGTAGAGCCGCAAATCCATTTTGTGCGAAATGACCCGCCGGCCAAGAACTGTTCTGGAGCATATTGATTGAGTGCTGACTCAATCTCACTCAGGTATTCTCCTATTTTATGTTATGCAAACTTCTTGATCAATGTTCATCGCAAGATCCAAGTTTCTCTTTAGGGTTTTCTTGAACTTTATTTTGATGTGCACATTTGATGTGTTGTTAAGAAAAATCATACATTGATGTCATTTTAGAACAGTGAATGTCTTATCCCCCCTCCATTCGAACTTCATGTTGACACAAATGGTGAGCACATCTCACAAGACTTCAAGAGGAATTTTCGGAGCCCCATGATTTGTTTCGTTGAATGATTGATTTCTTTTGCATCCCTTAGTGATGTCATGTCCAAAATCGTCATAACCTTGTCGGGGTTAGGCTTTATCCCGCTTAGCGAAGGTGCTCGAGGAACTTCCCCTTAACCAATTTTGTCAGGTTGAGCTCTTGTTGAATTTTTGCAAAGTTAAAAAGTTCTTAGCGAAATCTCATAGGTGGTCGTGAAAGCCTCGACACTTCACCAAGGTTGTCAGAATCGAGATCCTAGATGAGAGGGTTTCGTGGTAGGATGAGATCATATAGTAGGGTCGGATTGATGATCGCTTTAGAAAATCAGGATCGATTTACAAAATTTGGATCGTAAGATCGTAAGATCCTATGATCTGGATCGCGATTCTGACAACCTTGCACTTCACCAACAAATCAGGGTATTCCTTAAGTAGGGAACGGCAAAAATGGCTTTGTGGCTGCTTATGGGGTCTACCACGCGGAAGTTACATTGTATGGTGTACCCATACGCGGTGAAAACCAACAAGACACTCTCTTCTATCATATTTTTCCCCGAGAACCCAAACAAAGAGTCATCACTCGTCTGACCCTGCTCACTTCCACCTACTCCGCCTCGAAGGCGGGTCTGGAAAGGACATTCATTGAACTCTCGGTGTCAACAAGAATCCATTCCACCGTGAAGTCCTCGAAAACGCCTTGATGATTATGGCGTCATTGAAGGGGTTGTTGTGCTACAACATTTCTTCAAAGAAGATAACCTTGCATATTGGATTGGTGTACAACCATAAGGGGGATTAGGTTTTAACGAAGTATGGAACACGATCATGTTAACCATAAGGCGTTTCGAGCTTTAATGCAGTATGGAAAATAATCGCGTTGATCGTGATAATAAAACAAATGATTACACACAACCAAAAAATAGTAATATCACAGAAGATTAAAAAAGAATAACAATGAATGAAAAAATATCTCCATTGAAACATAGTGCACATTATAATAAATAATGAAATGTAGTTTTAGAGACAAATATTGCATCGCGCCTATGATTCTTCCCCTTCGAGAACACCACCTTCGCTGAATCAACGTGCCAACCCCCCTAAACCTAGCGCTGACTTAGTTGCCAATAGTGGGTATGCACACTGGTGGAGACCAGCCCCGATCAAGTCGTCGCAAAGGTTCCCAACGTCGCACTTGTCCGGACCACTATCGGCCCTAGACGTTGCATTGTGTTAATTTGCAATTTATGTAATTGTATTTTTTTGGGCATTTTGTAATATATATATATATATATATAAACATATGTGTATCTCTTTCACAATTATAAGGGAAAAGTTGTCTTTGGTGAAACATTCAAAAATACCAATTATGCCCTCATTTTTTTATTTTAATGATTTGACATATATTATAATCTATTTCAAAGGAATTAAAATACAATGTTCATTCAAGTAATTACACTATCAAAAAATTAGAAGTAATGATGAAAATCCATTTAAATTCAAAAAAATTTTAGTAGAGCTCCTACACCTACTATGGTAGGTTGCATTAGGCACGTCAGCGGTCTATTCAAGAAAGGTTGTCATTAAGCATATCAGTGGTATTTTCGAGTTGATGACATTAAATCAATCAACTTTATTAAAGTCAAAATTAATATTTTTAAGTCAAAACGTATGTTGTTTTACAAAATAAAAATTGTAATATTTATGTATATTTTTTACGGTCATTTTGAGTACTCATATGTATATGTTGCGGGCGAAACCCACCTTAATGGGGCGGGCGAAAACCGTCGTCGCCGGTCGGGTACTGTCGATCATGGTCATAGGGGCTGAGCCCCGTGTCGGGCACTCGTATATATATATATATATATATAAACTACTAAATATATATATATATATATATTTATATATATACACATATTAATATATATACATATATACTTATATATATTAAGTTTAGGTTAAGTTGGGAGATCGGCCCGAGTCAGCCACGCAACAAAAAAAAGAAAAGACGCGCCTGTTCATCTTCCCGATCCCGCAGGCCAGCGTCAGTTCCTACCCCGACACTATCGTTGCACGCGTGAAGCCCCACGACGCTGCCGCCTCCTTCGAAGCCCCAACCGCTACCCACGACAGCGGATCTGGCCACAAAACGAGCTCCAACCGCCGGCCCACGTTCCGCTTCCGCCATTTCCGCTCCGTCACACCTGCATCCTTCGTCGGTTTCGACTGCCTCTTCCACCTGCAGCTACGACGCTATAAAAAGAAGAACAGGAAATCAGTTGAGGATGGTGAATATTGATGAAGATGAAAATGATGAATGTTTCTGATGTTGAAGCTTACAGTGTTTCCTATGTGTGATGGCGAGTGTTTGATCCTGGTTTAGGAGTTTAGGTAGGATTAGGAGATTAGTTTGAATCTTGTTTAAGTCATGTACCTGTGTGGTTATTGTTGTGTGAAGAAAATTACTGTTGAATGATTTGGGGATTTCATGTTGCTTGCTGCCCCTGTAATGGTGATTGATGAAAAATATAGAGTTGAATATTGCTGCACGAGTTTCCTGTGTGAAATTGCTAGTGTTTGATTTCCTGTTAGGAGTGTTAGGTTGAAATCTTGTTATTGATTTCTGTAAGATTAGGTGAGTATTGATGTGGGTGATAATGAACAGTTGAATTGAATCTAATTTCACTGTTCAAACGTAGTTCCCTATAGTTGTTAACGATATTGTAATCGTTGCTTGGTTCCTTTGATCCCTGTGGTAAAAGTGGTAGAGGATTTCGAGCCTGTTCTGGTTTCCAGATTTTAGAGACCTGTAATATTGATTTTCTGGAGTTTGCTTTCTTCCTGTTTCCGATCGGGAAGATGAACAGTAACATTAAAGTTACTGTGTTGTAATCAGATGATAGTAGAAGATTAAGATTGTATTTTAAGTTTTAGTTCCCCTATACATTAAAGACGGGATTTAATTCCTTTGTGTTAGTGAGATTTCGTGGATCCACCGCTAGCGTGTGAGAGTGAGTGAATCTTAGGTAGTTAGTTTGTGCCTTTCTTACATTGTTGAGTGATTCCGTGGAACCACCTTGTGTGAGAGAGTGACTTAATTTTTTGGTGTCCGTGTACGATAGCAGCCGACCTCGGAGCGGAGAACGAAGGTGACGAGTAGTTCCTCGCGTGATCGTCATCGACTTCGAAATACGGAAGATGCCTCTTCTGTGGGTAATTGTTTTTTTCTCCTTCCTTTGTGTGTGTCTAAGTTTTCTCATTAGGATATTTAGATTCTTGTTGGCTATTTGCCCGAATTTTGTCAGCAAATGCTACGTCGAAAACTCCAAACGGAAACGTATTTGGAGTTCACGATTTCCGTTTTGCTACGACAAGTGGAACGGAGCGAAGGTTGCGAACTTCAGTCCCCGGATTTAAAATTGAACCATTATTTAAGAAAATTCATTTTTGAAATAAAGAAGTAATTTTGTGCTTTCAAAAAAATTCCAAGTTGCGTAATTTCTTAAGTGTTGCGTCCACTCTAAAATTGGAAAAATTAATTATTCATCGCATGCATTTACGGTTTCCTAGAAAAAGCCGACAGACGCGCAAACCCTACGCGCCGTCCTGCATCAAATTGGTATCAGAGGGAGGTTCCAAAATTTTTCCAAGTTTCGAGATCCGCCCTGTGTAGAATAGGAACCCGCATATCACTTTAAATTTTTTCAAAAACAGAGAAATTTTTTTAAGCATCATCATTGCAAGTGTTCGCATGCATCGGTGTAGTGATAGAATGCGTCGTGTTGATCATGGTCAACCGAGTCGTGTGAACGAAGGGAATGAACCACCCCGTGGTTTCTTCCATTCACCAACCAAATAGTCGAGTTCAAGGTTGTTAGGATCGTGATCCTAGATGAGATCATTTTGAGGTAGAATCGGATTGGACAGTAAATTCGGATCGAGGATCGCTTTACAAAATCAGGATCGATTTACAACATCTGGATCATAGTATTGTAAGATCCTATGATTCGGATCGCGATCCTGACAACCTTGGCCGAGTTGAACATGGTCATGCGAGAAGGGCTTGAAAACTTTAGTGTTACGATGAATAGGTTAGAAGTACCCCCTCGAGCGACAATGACACCTCAAATTCGAGATGAGCATTTTGTCCGTCTGCATTACGAAGTCTCACACCACTATGTAGAAAGATCTACATTTAGGAGAAATCCTTTATTTGAGGATCACGACTTCACTTATACCCACTCATATGGTACCCCATCACAGAGATCTGTGTGATATTTTGATGATTATCCTCGGTCAATGTATACAACTTCCAAAGATCGTGTTGACCCACCAACACGTTCTCATTATAGAGACGATCAGTGTGATGACCATCGTCAATTTTATCCTCGTACTCAAGTGGATCATATTGATCCTTCTGCACCATATTATGAGGATAAAGCACAGTATCCCTCTAGTTATCGATACAACGCGTCTCCTTTATATGAGGAACCTGACATCGCATATGTGCGACCACCACCACACGTTCGTAGGACACATGATCATCCACGAGCACGTCATGATTATGTTATGGACGATCATCACGACTACACTCACGAATACTATAGAGGTCACTATCGTCGAGAGTACATCACACCTAGTGATCCTCCTATTGTTCCGAAGGTGAACATGATGAAAGACTTTAAGGGCCAGCAAGAGCATTCCACTGCCCACACCAAGGAGACGTCACCCATTCTATCTGATGTCCCAATACAGGATGTGTGGAGTCAACCCCCATGTGCGTCTGCTCCACTTAGTGAACCCGCTCTTGATTTTATATCTACTAGCTCTTTTTTGAGTGTAGATTCCTTGCACGCTCCACCTGGTGGTGCACCGAGTCACCTCACCACACCCGATGACACATCGAGTTACATCACCACACCTGATGTCGCACCGAGTGACTTTACGATCGGGAGCCGAGAGCTTAGTAGTGAACTCGAGGTAGTCACCCCTACCCTATCCGGGAGTATGACCCCTTCTGATTGTTCATTTCTGGAGGACCATCACTCGACTGATGGGTCATTTGACGACCCTCCTATTGAGCCTCCAGATGAGCCACCTGGTCCTTGTGTAGATAAGCTTTATCTGAATAGTACACTTGCAAATTTTAAGAAATGGATACCTGCTTCATTTCTGCACTTGATGTTGATAGTACTTCAGAGAGATGATTTTGAGTGTGACATCTATATAGTAGGGCTTGATCATAGCCATCTGGTGACTCGCACTCTATATGAGTTATGTGATGTACCACCTGTTGATCATCGTCTTCACGAAGAGTTTTCATATGTCCCACCCGGTGAGCCTCTTGATGCCTCACTTTTTCTTAGCACATTTATTACGATTGTCATACTTCGTGCACATTTATCTGAGAGCACACCATCTGTTGTGGGAGCTTACGTTTGCACGCGTCATATTTGCGACGAATTTTATTATACCCCTCCTGGTGAACCCCCAGATGAAAAACTTATGGGTTCACTGCACATTTGAGATGTACTCATCTTTAGTGGCACAGTCGAGTTTGAGGGTGCACTCACTGATTCATTGATGTTATATCTTGTCACCCGCACTTTCAGAGAAAGTCTGCACACCATGTTGCCACATCTGATCACTGATGTCTCTGATTTGTCCTTGAGTGTTCATCGCCCCCGCGATGAATTCTTTTATGATCCACCCTCTGAGCTTCCTGATCATGTGCTTCTTTCAGGCGTTGCTCTTAGTATCTGAAACCATCAGTTTGTGGGGTTAGTCGTATTAGTAGTTCATTTATTGCATTTGCATGATTTGCATAAAACATTTTGAGCGGAAAAGTGCATAGTACTTCTGATTTTTATGCAACTCAACTTAAAAACATAAAAAGAGCTACTGGTTTTAAAATGGATGACTTGACTATGGTTCGGCTAAATCTGAAACGCTTACCTTCTAGTACCGTAAAGAAGCTAGCTACTGTAGAACTGGACCATTTCGAGTAGTAAAGCGGATTGGGCGAAACGCGTATGAACTTGAGATGTCTTCCATTTGAGTAGCAAATCCAGTTTTTAACGTAGTCAATCTGACTTAATTTTAGGTTTACTCGCCTGAGTCTTTAGAATCTTCATTGTCTTCTCCTCTATTTGTTTCTTCTGGGTTGGTGAGTGAGAATGAGGAGCCACATTCAGGACATACCGACATTCATTCCGCTACTGACACTTCCATCGTAGTTCCTTCTTTTTTCACTGCCAGTTTCAGGTTGAGCATGGACACCGGGAGATTATTCTATTACAGTTCCCGAACACATATTGGACAGTGACCACTACTGATGGTGGTTTTTCGGAGATTTTAGCTCGTTGGCAAGAATGTTAAACTTCTCCCGTACTACCAATCGGAGCACTCACCAGAGATGAGTAATTTCGAGAGTGGGAGAGTTGGTGGAGACTATCCCCGATCAGGTCGTCGTAAAGGTTCCCGACGTCGCACTTGTCCGGACCACTATCGGCCCTAGACGTTGCATTGTGTTAATTTGCAATTTATGTAATTGTGTTTTTGGGGTATTTTGTTATATATATATATATATATATATATATGTATATATATATATAAATTACTAAATATATATGTTTATATATATACACATATTATATATATATATATATATATATATATATATATATATATATATATATATATATATATTAAGTTTAGGTTAAGTTGGGAGATGGGCCCGAGTCAGCCACGCAACAAAAAAGAAAAGACGCTCTTGTTCATCTTCCTGATCCCGCAGGCCAGCGTCAGTTCCTACCCCGACACTATCACTGCACGCGTGAAGCCCCACGACGCCGCCGCCTCCTTCGAAGCCCTAACCGCTACCCACGACAGCGGATCTGGCCATGACATGAGCTCCAACCGCCAGCCCACCTTCCGCTTCCGCCATTTCCGCTCCTCCACACCTGCATCCTTCGTCGGCTTCGACGTCCTCTTCCACCTGCAGCTACGGCGCTATAAAAAGAACACGAAATCAGTTGAAGATGGTGAACATTGATGAAGATGAAAATGATGAATGTTTCTGATGTTGAAGCTTACAGTGTTTCCTGTGTGTGATGGCGAGTGCTTGATCCTGGTTTAGGAGTTTAGGTAGGATTAGGAGATTAGTTCGAATCCTGTTTAAGTCCTGTACCTGTGTGGTTACTGTTGTGTGAAGAAAATTACTATGGAATGATTTGGGGATTTCCTGTTACTTACTGCCCCTGTAATGGTGATTGATGAAAAATATGAAGTTGAATATTGTTGGACGAGTTTCCTGTCTGAAATTGCTAGTGTTTGATTTCTTGTTAGGAGTGTTAGGTTGAAATCTTGTTATTGATTTCTGTAAGATTAGGTGAGTATTGATGTAGGTGATAATGAACAGTTGAATTGAATCTAATTTCACTATTCAAATGTAGTTCCCTATAGTTGTTAACGATATTGTAACCGTTGCTTGGTTCCTTTGATCCCTGTGGTAAAAGTGGTAGAGGATTTCGAGCATGTTCTGGTTTCCAGATTTTAGAGACCTGTAATAATGATTTCCTGGAGTTTGCTTCCTTCCTGTTTCCGATCGGGAAGATGAACAGTAACATTAAAGTTGTTGTGTTGTAATCAGATGACTGTAGAAGATTAAGAGTGTATTTTAAGTTTTAGTTCCCCTATACAGCGAAGACAGGATTTAATTCCTTTGTGTTAGTGAGATTTCGTGGATCCACCGCTAACGTGTGAGAGCGAGTGAATCTTAGGTTGTTAGTTTGTGCTTTTCTTACATTGTTGAGTGATTCCGTGGAACCACCTTGTGTGAGAGAGTGACTTAATTCTTTGGTGCCCGTGTGCGATAGCGGCCGACCTCGGAGCGGAGAACGAAGGTGACGAGGAGTTCCTCGCGTGATCGCTATCGACTTCGAAATACAGAAGACGCCTCTTCCGTGGGTAATTGTTTCTTTCTCCTTCCTTTGTGTGTGTCTAAGTTTTCTCATTAGGATAATTATATTCTTGTTAGGTATTCGCCCGAATTTTGTCAGCAAACGCTACGTCGAAAACTCCAAACGGAAACGTATTTGGAGTTCACGATTTCTGTTTTGCTACGACAAGGGGAACGGAACGAAGGCTGCGAACTTCCGTCCCCGGATTTAAAATTGAATCATTATTTAAGAAAATTCATTTTTGAAATAAAGAAGTAATTTTGCGCTTTCAAAAAAAATTCCAAGTTGCGTAATTTCTTAAGTGCTGCGCCCACTCTAAAATTGGAAAAATTAATTATTCATCGCATGCATTTAGGGTTTCCTAGAAAAAACCGACAGGCGCGCAAACACTACGCGTCGTCCTGCATCACACACCTAATCCAAACTAGACTAGTCTCTCACACTTTAAGGCGGCTTCACTTAATAACAACGATAACTAAATTAAGGATGAAATGATCGTCGTGATCAAATATGCATTTTGATAAAAAAAATAATAAAAGATATTTGATCACAATATTACATAGAACTTCTCTAACACAATGCCTTGAAATTTATTTGATACCACCGGGAAGTCTCTCCAAAGCACCTCGACCTTGTATATCACCTCTCCACAATCTCCACAATCGCGAGCACAAAGTCCAGCAGACTTCTCCAAATAATAGAGGCTCTCGCAACCAGTTGGTCACACCTTTACAAGCTTAATGATAGTGATATGGTGAACGGGAATTATTAACCATAGGTATGTAACTTGTCTTTGAGGATCAGGTCAGTTGAGCTGCACTATCGCTTGAAGCATTATGAATTGCCTGTAGCGATATTGGAATAGTATTACATAGGCGATACGTTTGAATTTCCCTGGTAGTGGTATGAAGTTTTTTGTATATATTTGAATCTCCAGTACCACCAAGGCCTGTAACAGCCCAAGTATCTTGTGGGTGCAAAGCTCATGTGAAGAGTTGAGACCACGTAGAGTATCTCTTGTGGGTACAGAGCTCATGTAAGTAGCTGAGATCACAAAAATGAATTGAATCTCACATCAAAATAGTAGGAAAAAAATATTGGGCTTAAGTAAAATTTAGATCCCTAAATATCAAAGATGTCATTTGGAGTAGTCGGTGGAATTGTGTTGAAAAACTCTATATGGTGGGAGTAATCATGTGGTGGGTGATCTCATGGGAAGTGCTTGAAGGCCACATGTGGAAAAGGATAAAATGATGTGATTCAGGTTAGTATGGGTTGGGTTGAACCAAAGCAGACAATATCTCTGATATTGTGGGTCAAGTTGTTAAAAAGCAATAATCTTAATCGCCATGGCCTGGTCGACTCTGTTGCCTTATTAACTAGTGATCCACTTTGATCACCCTGGGTGAAGTACCCATCTTGTTGGTTCAATTGAGATTCCCAGTATCATTTGCATGATAAACTTTATAGCCCTAAAGGAGGTATGAAGTTGGATAGCATTTTGCACTACAACACCGCTCGATGATAGGTTGTCTTGCTCTACTGACAATAAGAAGTTAAGAACTTCAACATCATATTTTTTGTTTCTCCTTACAATTCCTGCACTCCATAAAACAACAAATAATATCAAATCACACCAGTGTTTATTATTTATCTAACAGAAAGATGTGGTACATATGTCTTAACATCGCTTCCAGAGACAGCTACATGTGAAATTGATGTTATCTCCAGTATGTACATTCGTCTGAGGTTGGCCCTGCATGAAAACTCTAACGTCGCACCGTCACAAACCAAACCGATCTGCATGGCTGGTCTGATGTCTTCTCATTCCATTGTAGGGGGTGAGAGAGCACTCTTGCATGTGACTTAGCGGGTTGTGCAGCTGAGGCTCCTCCAGATCGCGACGTGACTAGATCTCGCAACTTCCCCTCGGAGAATTTGTTGCACTTACACCAAACTAGATCTCACAACTTCCCCTCAAAGCATCTGTTGCACTTACACCCTAAGGGACAAGCAACTCCCAATGATGCACCCTGCCTCGCAGTGGTACTCACAGAATAATTGTGGAATGCGAGCATTCTGATGAACTCGGAGAGAAGGGGGGTCTGTGATAACAAGGATGTCTACGGATGACATGGGTGACATCCTAGATAGGGAGGTTTAGCCCTGTGAACTCTTAATCGTAAGTATAGAAAGGAGGTACACAGACTGGAAACATCTGCTACAGGAGAGATCTTATCGACACATGCTGTATCGATGGGATCTACATCCATGGGAGTGGCATGGGCGGAAAGGGGTGTTGCGACAAGTCTAATGTGCATGATGTACTTGGTGTCTTGTTGCGCACCTCGATGATCAATTGTTACCGTCATCCGCCCTTGCCTTATTTACTAGCTTGTTGTCGGAAAACATCGGAACCATTTCATTGTGCTCCTTGTCCCAATTTAACGAGTGAGGCCATGAAGTGTCGGTTGGTGGCCTCATCCACTATATATTGGTTAGCCATGTTAATGAGCTCACAATAAGAGCTCGTGGATTAGCTGACTTCAAATTTAAACACCACTTCATGCAACCCCCAAATCATTGCCACTTGACACAGTGGGATCCACATCTTGGATTTCTAAAATCTCCTAAAACCGGTCGACGGAGCGGTTGAAGAAGTCATCCTCCCCTTGATTGATGTTGAAAAGGGCATGAAGCCTGTTCTACCTCTTGCTCGAAGTAGCAAACCTCGGAAGCAGTTTGCAATATAAGTTGGCGAAACAATATGTAGATATCGTCGAGTGCTGATAGAACCAATCTTGTGTCTTCACTCAAGGTTCATGGCGAACAACCAACATTATAACGAGTCCGCCAAGATGCGGATAGGCATTGTAAACTTGAACCACAACAAGTGGTAGGCGAGGTACCCCTCCCCAATATATAGTACAATTGGAGCTATTTATCGTACCTGGTCCTGAAGGGGTCACCTCTCCCTCCCCATCGTAGGGGTCTATGCGGTCATAGATGGAAAATGTTTGTAGTCATGCAAGTGTTGTAGTTATCGTGGCATGAATACGCTTGTGTACATTGATCTCCTTGTCCATTCGACGAGGTGTCGATGGGATGTTGATCACCAGCAAAGGATGGGGAGAGTATCGGTACTAGCGCCAGCTAGAGACGCGATGACTCGTTCGAAAAGTTTTAAAAGTCTTCTCTCGCCGCGTCGCGCTAAAACCATGGTATGTGAGGGCAAGAAAGTTTTCTCGTGTAGCATACTCCTAGAGCTCGTGTTGGTTATGTGTCCCCACAAATTATCATCGCCGTCCAATCCTATCATCTTGACATTTCCTCTTCTAGCAAGGGCCCACATTCACCACACCAAGATGTTGAAATCAAGATCCTACTTGCAAGTAGTTTGAACTGAGATGACCAAAAGCTACTTGACTCAAACGATTTCATTTGTTTAAAAGTAAAAAAATATGATCTAAAAAATAAGCTAATCATTCAAATAATTTGGTTGGTTGAGAAGTAAAATTGTCAGGGCATCTGGCCCAACTTTGGCCCCCCTTTGATTCCTGCTCCTAAGAAGCAGTATCAGGGTTGATGGTGTTGTGGGGATCAAGTATCAAAAGGAAATGACTCTCATGGCAGATGCATGTGATTTAGTGTGCTCCTAATGCACGATTTAAAAAAAAATCATGTTTGACGGTGAGCGAGAACATATGTGGAGAGCTCTTACATTAGAGAAATTCTTAAGGAACGTGGGTACTGATTTAGAAATAACGTGTGGTTGGCTCTCACCTATAAAATGAGCATTTTGGTGAAATATATGTTTGATTGTTGGTGTATCTGACAGAACTTCAGTTGTCCTTTGGTTTGCCCTCCTAACAAAGTTTAAAAGAAATTAATAATGAAAACTCTACTCTTTCTTAAACATGAAAACTATTTGCAATGTGGAATAAATTGGCAAGCACAGTTGTAATTTAACAAAATAGATTAACTAATTTAGGGAAAAAAGGAATTTTATACTTCAGTTAGATCTTTCGGCCAAGCAATATATGGTAATGGCCAACTTCTAGCGCCTTCTTAAAAAACTTTCGGCCAACCTCCCATAAAAACTATTTATGTATTCTTGTTCTCCAAGAACAGTGCAACTCGAAGGCGCAAGATTGAAAGAATACGGTAGAGTTATCTATTCAAGCATTAGAATAAAAAAAGTAGATTAGGATTTGAGGTAACAATCACATCATTCTATGCAAGAGAAGAACTAAAACTGATACAAGCATACATCCAACAATGAGAGTCGAGAAGGAAATTATTATCTTTACAATATGTACCTTTCCAATATGTACCTTTCGCTAACTATTTGGAGTCGATTTATAAATCTTCATTCTCCATTAAGTTCACCTAAATGTAGTTTGTGCTCAAATTATTTTATACTAGAAGTAGGCATGTAAAAGCCCAATGTAAAGTCTCACTTCCTTGGCTAATTAGGAGTTCCCTCTCGTGTATAGATTCATCTCATACGGTGGTTTGGAGTTACGGTGCCACTCCTCCCATTTATATATATGTGTATATGAACATGTATTTGTTGACTTAATGTGAAGAAATAAAATAATCTTGCTTTGTATTTTACTTTTCTACATGGTATCAAAGTTACACACGATTGTTGTAACAACCTAATAATAATAATAATAAACCCTAATTTTCTTTCCTCTTAAACCCGAGAGCCGAGCCCCCACCAGATACCTCATCCTTTTCCAGCAGGTTTCCACTCCTGACAGTTCCTGCGAGCCGCTCGTCCCGCTGCGCTGATCTTGCCGCTCCCGCGCCCCTCCGGCGCCTCTTTCCCCTCAAGTCGTTGCCTCCACTTGCTTCTCTGCCTCCTCCTGCTCCTATTCACTTCCTCCGGCCGGCAGACCCCTGCTTCGACTGCTACGCCTCCTGCTCCTCTTCCTCAGGCCGACGGCTTCAGCAGCAACCTCTGCTTCTTCTTCTCCTTCTTCGGCCAGGGAGGGCAGCAAGCGAGTTCCTCCTCCGGCAACCCTTCTTCCCTTCTGTCCGGCCGGTGGATCTCAGAGGAACTCCAAGGGTTTTCGCTCGAAACTCCTCTACGTGGATCTTTGAGCCTAGATCTGGCCTCCTTGGGTAAGAAATCCCTCTCTTTACCCTTTTTTAGATTTTTGTTGAGCATATTAGTTAATTTTTGCGCCCTAAATAATTGTTTTCGTGTTGATCTATTGTGCTTTAGTCATATACTCGACTAATCTTTGTTGTATTTGTGATTTTCGACGTCGTTCGTCGTTTTAATTGACGGTTCGTGAAGAAGCCCTCTCCGATTTAGGGTTTCCGTCACCCAGGCGTCGCCAAGTTCCCGCTTTCTTCGTGGTAACTCCTCTCTCTCATCACTCTCGAGGGAGGTAAATTTGTAAAATCCTCTTTTGACGTGTTGTACGATTAGCAATGCATGTTCGAGCGTAGAAAGTCTCGTTAAGGCGAATATTTTGTTAATTTTGGGTCTTGAACAGGTCAGATAGTCTTCGGCCTGATTTGCGCCGCTTAGCTGTCACCGGCAACTTCGGTTTTGCCTTAAGGCAAGTAGAGAACCTCCTCTCACTTGCAAATTTTGGATTTAGTCCTTCTACCTGCTTTCTATGATTACATATGTTATTCGATAACCGTTGAACCAACACAGTTTTGACAATTCATAATATGACAAAGTGTCACCAAAAATATGAAATACTTAAAACAATTATGTGATCGTAAGCAATTCTTAAAATGTAGCATCTAACCGGGCCACTGTCTGTTGGCATGGTCACGGCAAATGCGGGATTACTTTTCCAACAAGACTTGCACGCAGATCTGAGTGTGAACCATGTGCGCCCGTTGGAACACCTACAACACTTCATCGATTATGGCTTACAATATTACTTGAACAATTTTAAGCTATACTCCGTAGTAGGCTAACAATTTCAAAAATTTTTGTTGACTCTGTTGCTTGCATGTTTACTAGTTTTACTACAAGATAAAATGGTACTCAATTATGTTTGTTTATTTCTGCTTACTTTTTAATTATTTAGTCTGCTCAGTGTTTAAATCATAAGTTCTAAGGCACTTTCCTTCTTGTTTGGATTTTTCTTAGGTTCCGTGACTGCACCGCCAGCTTCTTAAGTTGTTCAGTGTTAAGTTCATGTTTTCCTGGAGGTTTATTTTGTGTTGTTGTAGTGTAGCCAGATTCTATGTATTTATTTCCTTTACTGTCGGATTTGGTTATCATATATTAGTATTTTCAGTCATTTTCTTCTGTTTCATGGACAACTGCTAGACTTTTATTGATGTAACGCAATAATAAATTAATAGCATATTCATTGTTTTAGTTATTGCATTTACTTTTGTATCAGTGTTGTGTATGTATCATGAGATTTTATCAAAATGTATGTGCATCACTTTTTCATTCAAGCTTCCGCCCATAAAAACAAACGGATTTTTCTCTCTTCAAGGTTAATTAGTTATTTTAAAACTACATTTCAATTTTGATTTCGCCTAACAGACATGGATTTTTCTTTGCCCATGTATGTGACATCACGACCCGCCCGTAGCGCACTCTGATGGTTATTATTACACGGGTCGTGACAGTTGGTATTAGAGTCGAGGTTTGCTCCTAAAAATAAAGTACTTTGAAATTATCAAATATTTTGAACTTTATTATATATATGCACATGCATCATTACTTCATTCCTTTGTCATAATCTGTTGTTCGCAGATGAAACACGCACACACACACTCATAAGCATGAGTAGTATGCACACGAATGTTAAGGGGTTGTGGGCAAACTTAACATTTTTGTGCATATGAATTTTCACTAGAATATACACCGTTTGTGATTATTAAATTATATAGGTGGTTTAATATTTTCAAGTGCGTTGACATTAGAATCATAATATGCATGACATGTTAAGTGATATGAGCGTTTAACATGACATGTGTATCCATTCATGAACATTGTTAGGAATGCATACTAGGCATAATCGCATTGCATGCATAATATAACTCATTTGCACGGGTGTTAAGCTAACAACAATAGATGGTGATTGCATATATGAAATTACAAATTGTTTTGACATTGCATGCGATTCATTGTTGCATTAGCATGAGCATTACCTAGAAGTTGTTCAATGAAAATGTTGTGACTCTTACATGATTTACTTATCCAACATCGTTAGAATGCTAGAACTGCTAATTCAAACTTTTCTTTTTAGCTCGACTGTTTCTCTTACTCGATTCTTTTGTCTTTTTCTAGATGGCTCCTAAGCGATCGCAGCGCAAGAAGGCTACCCCTCCTGCTAGGGAAGATTCTGGAGACGTCATTGCCCATCTGCTGAGGCAGTTCTCGAACGTCTCACTCGTCAGGAAGAGGATCGCCAAACTCTTAATCCAGCCCTTGATTCTGGCAGCGCAGGGACAGCTGGAGCTACTATTGCCGCCACCCTTGGAGCCACCCCTCCTGCACCTGATTCTGGAACTGGCTCGCTTGTTGACACCATGGTGGCCCCGCTCGTATCAAGTCTGGCTGCTCCTCCTGTAGCGATGGCAAATATGGTGGCCTTCAAGAGGCTGAATCCGCCGTCTTTCAATGGCAACCGAGATTTCTTCGTCGTTTCTGAGTGGCTCTCGCAGATGGAGAATCACTTCGATTACGCTAGAGTTCCTGATGCTCAGAAGGTTCTTCTTGCGGCCTACCAGCTGACCGAGGATGCGTACACCTGGTGGCTTCAGCGTCGTAGTCTCCCCAATTCTTCTGTCATGACCTGGGGACAGTTCAAGGATGCGTCATGGAGAAGTTTATCTCTTCTGTGGAGCGAGACAAATTAGCTGAGAGGTTCTTATCCCTTCAGCAACCCGGCAGGACAGTGATCGAATATGAGATAGAGTTCTCTCGCCTATCTCTCCTTGTCGCAGAGTTCGTGCCTCATGAGTCCAAGAAGATCAGTTATTTTGTGAAGGGCCTCCGACATGATTTCCGCCAGCATGTGGTAGCCCATGGCGCCACCACATACGTCGAGACTGTTGGAGCCGCCTTGCAGATTGAAGCTATTGAGTTGGATAGTGCCGCCAAGAAAATCCAACATGGTACAAGCAATGTCGTTGCATCTGACCACAAGCGCAAGGGTGTTCCACCTCAGGGGCAAGGTCCCAAATCCACGGAGGTGTGTCCCTACTGTCACAAGGTTGGTCATATCGCCCAAGTCTGTCGTTTTCTCCTGAATAAGCAGAAGATAGTTATTCCTGCACAACAGCCACAGATGACGCTTGCCTCTGCCTCCTCCGTCTGTGCTTACTGCAAGAGGTCGGGGCACTTGGTGAAAGACTGTCGTCGCAAGCAGAATACCTGCTTCAGATGTGGGCAGGTTGGACACTTGGTCAAAGATTGCACCGTAAAGGAAAGTCTGATACCCGCTCAGCCTCTGCAAGCTATTCCTGGAGCCCAAGATAAGAGCAAGGTCGTGTTGAACGTTATCACTCAGGGCGAGGCGCTCGCATCTACCGACGTCATCTCTGGTACGCTTTGTGTAGAATTTTAATTTTCTGCATTCTTAATTTGACATGCCTAGGTATCGAATAATCTTGAAATGCGTTATGATTTTCCTTTTTAGGGAGTTTTAGGGTCAAGAATAAGTGGATGCAAGTCTTATTTGATTCTGGTGCATCTCACTCCTTTATTGTGCGTCATATTGTGGATCTTCATAGTTGGTCTACTTCGCCACTTGAGGTTCCTTTTGAGATTTTTGTGTCCGATCATCTGCATCTCTCTACTAGAGGCGTTCTCAATTGTCTGATCTTACTTGGTGAATCGCAAGTCGTCGCCGACCTCATAGTTCTGGATATGACAGAGTTCGATATAATCTTAGGTATGAATTGACTGGTCGCGTATCGAGCGAAGCTGGATTGTGTGGCAAAGATGGTCAATCTCAGTATCGATGGCAAGGACTACAACATTCATGTTCAGACCACCTGCAGTCATCTGAAGGTAATTTTTGCTATGCACGTCACTCGTCTTCTTAGCTAAGTTTGTTCTGCTTGTTTTGTTTATGCTTCGCATTCGGACGCTACCTCTCCTCAACTCGAGTGCATCTCGGTCGCTTCTGAGTTTCCTGACGTGTTCCCCGCTGAATTGTCTGGGATGCCTTCTAATCGAGATGTAGAATTCTCTATTGAGGTAGAGCCTGGAACACGCTCCTTATCTAAAGCTCCATACCGTATGGCACCGCGTGAACTGGAGGAGCTTAGATCGTAGTTGGACGAGTTGATTGAAAGACCGGGAACGCGCCCCTTATCTAAAGCTCCATACTGTATGGCACCGCGTGAACTAAAGGAGATCAGATCACAGTTGGACGAGTTGATTGAGCGTGGGTATATTCGACACAACTCTTCTCCTTCGGGAGCATCCGTCCTCTTCGTTAAAAAGAAGGATGGATCTATGAGATTGTGCATCGAATATCGGGATCTGAATAAGGTAACCATCAAGAATAAGTATCTCCTCCCGCGCGTGGATGACCTGTTTGATCAGCTTAAAGGCAGTACCGTCTTCTCCAAGATAGATCTCAGATCGGGTTACCATCAATTGAAGATCAAGGAATCCGACATCCCCGGGACGACCTTCCGGACTCGGTATGGGCATTTCAAATTCTTGGTGATGTCTTTTGGGTTGACTAACGCCCTTTCTGCTTTCATGGATATGATGAATCATGCCTTCCGTGAGTATTTGGATAAGTTCATCATCGTTTTTATTGATGATATTTTGGTCTACTCCAAGACTCGTGAGAATCATGCAGCTCATCTTAGACTCACTTTCTCCACCCTTCGTCAGTATCAACTCTGTCAAGCTGGCGAAATATGAGTTCTGGTTGGATCGTGTTGCTTTCTTGGGCCACATCATTTCAGGTGATGGTCTTTTTGTTGATCCTGCCAAGATTTCCGCAGTTATGGAATGGAAGCGACCTTCTACCCCTACTGAGAACCGCAGTTTCCTTGGTTTGGCTGGCTATTACCGGCGTTTCGTCAAGAATTTCTCCTCTCTTGCTGCTCCTCTGACAAAGCTAACTCAAAAGCATACCAGGTTCGAGTGGTCAGATCAGTGTGAGCGGGCTTTTTCTGAATTGAAGCAACGTTTGTGTTCAACGCCAGTTTTAGCTCTTCTGTCAGAGGGGTCAGACTTTTCAGTTTATACTGATGCTTTCGGAGTTGGCTTTGGTTGTGTCCTGATGCAAGAAAATCGTTTTATCGCTTATGGGTCGAGGCAGCTGAAGATTCATGAACGCAACTACCCCACTCGTGATCTGGAGTTCGCTGCGGTGGTGTTTGCTTTGAAGCTTTGGCGTCATTATCTCTATGACGTAAAGTGTCACTTTTTCACCGAACACCAGAGTTTGAAGTATATTTTCGTTCAGAAGGATCTCAATCTTGGCCAGAGGCGTTGGCTAAAATTCATAGCGGATTATGACCTGCAGCTCATGTATGTTCCTGGTAAAGCCAACTCAGTGGCAGATGCGTTGGGCCGACATGCTTCTATTGTCGCTTGTGCGCCCATGTCAGACATTCTTGCAGCCTTGGTTGATGACCTCGATCGGATGGGCATATTCATCGCACCCAATGGTCATGAAGAGATTTCTGGTTCGTTATGGGTAGAGCAGGTGAAGGATTTGCAGCCATCTGATCCCGCACTCCAGCGCATCCGCAAAAGAGCTAAACTTGGAACTCTCCCGGATTTCTTCATCTCTGACAATGTTTTGCGTTTCCGAGGTCGCCTATGTATTCCCGATGTTCCTGAATTGTTTGATAGTATTTGTCGAGAAGCTCATGAATCTCGCACATCTGGTCATCCAGGGAATAATAAAATATATCATGACTTGAAACAGATCGTGTGGCGGCCGGGTGTGAAGAGTTATATCGCTCGCTTCATCTCTCGATGTCTGACGTGCCAGAAGGTGAAAGCTCGGCGTCAGCGTCCTGGTGGACTTTTACAACCTCTGTTTATCCCTGAATGGAAGTAGGAAGATATCTCTATGGACTTCATCACGGGTTTGCCCCGCACTCCAAGGGGGCATGACGCGATATGGATCATAGTAGATCGCATGACTAAAGTGGCTCACTTCATTCTGTACAAGGAAGGTCATTCCACCGAGAAGATGGCTCAAATTCATATTGTGGAGATTGTTAGACTCCATGGGATTCCTCTGCGGATTGTATCTGATCATGACTCGAGATTTGTATCGCACTTCTAGAAGGGATTTGAGCAAGTCTTGGGCACTAATCTCAACTTAAGCATTGCTTACTATCCGACGACGGATGGCTAGACCGAAAGAGTTAATCAGATTCTTGAAGACATGCTTCGATATTATATTCTGGACTACAAAGAAGCTTGGGATGAGCACCTACCTTTGGTCGAGTTCGCCTACAACAATAGCTATCAAGAGAGCTTCAAGATGACCCCCTTCGAAGCGTTGTACGGTCGTCGTTGTAGGACCCCGCTCTATTGGTCAGAAGTTGGTGAGAAGGTTGTTTTGGAGCCTGAGTTACTTCAGGAAATGGAAGAAGCCACAGAGAGGACTCGTCTTCAGCTCAGTCGTGTCATCGAGAGGCAGAGGAAATATGCTAATCAACGTCGTCGTCCGTTAGAGTTTGTCGTAGGTGATCAAGTATTCTTGAAGGTTTCCCCTACTCCTGGGGTGAAACGGTTTGGTCGTCATCATAAGCTTAGCTCGAGGTTTGTGGGACTGTATGCTATTTCAGTGTGTGTCGGAGGATCTGCTTATCGTATGGAGTTGTCTGCTTCGTTGTCCGGTGTTCACAATGTCTTTCATGTTATCCAGCTTCGGAAGTACATTCGTGATCCTACCCGCGTCATGGAAGAAGTTCCAGTGATCCCTAAACTCAATCTATCATATTCAGTCGAGCCCACAAAGATCGTTGAATACCAAGAACGCAAAATTCGCAAGAGAACCATTCTTATGGTGAAGGTACTTTGGGTGCATGGCAGGTCTGAGGAGTACGCTTGGGAACTCGAGTCTGACATGCGCAGCAAGTATCCGCAGCTCTTCTCTTGATCTTGGTAAGTCTTTGCGCCTGACTTCCTTGTTATTTCAATATTTTTCATAGTTAGTTTTCATGCGTTAATTTGCAAATTCTTGTTTGGAGTGTATGTCGTCTGAATCTTCGTTGTTTGGCCCCATTCAGAGAATTTTCAGGAAAGTTTCGGGACGAAACTTCCTAATTAGTGGAGAATGTAACAACCTAATAATAATAATAATAAACCCTAATTTTCCTTCCTCTTAAAACCCGAGAGCTGACCCCCCCCACCGATACATCATCCTTTTCCCGCAGGTTTCCACTCCCGACAGTTCCTGCGAGCAACTCGTCCCGCTGCGCCGATTTCGCCGCTCCCGCGCCCCGCCGGCCCTCAAGCACCTCTTTTCCCTCAATTCGCTGCATCTGCATGCCTCTTCGCCTCCTCCTGCTCCTTCTCTTCACTTCCTCCGGACGGCAGACCCCTGCTTCGACTTTTACGCCTCCTGCTCCTCTTCCTCAGGCCGGCGGCTTCAGCAGCAACCCCTGCTTCTTCTTCACCTTCTTCGGCCAGTGAGGGCAGCAAGCGAGTTCCTCCTCTGACAACCCTTCTTCCCCTCTGTCCAGCCGGTGGATCTCAGAGGAACTCTTAGGGTTTTCGCTCGAAACTCCTCTACGTGGATCTTTGAACCTAGATCTGGCCTCCTTGGGCAAGAAATCTCTCTCTTTACACCTTTTCAGATTTTTGTTGAGCTTATTAGTTAATTTTTGACCCCCAAATAATTGTTTTTGTGTCGATCTATCGTGCGTTCGTAGTATACTCGACTAATCCTTGTTGTATTTGCGATTTCAGGCATCGTTCGTCGCTTTAATTGACGGTTCGTGAAGAAGCCTCTCCAATTTAGGGTTTTCGTCACCCAAGCGCCGCCAAGTTCTCGCTTTCTTCGTGATAACTCTTCTCCCCTCACTCTCGAGGGAGGTAAATTTCTAAACTCCTTTTTTGATGTGTTGTACGATTAACAATGCATGTTCGAGCGTAGAAAGTCTCGTTAAGGCGAATATTTTGTTAATTTTGGGTCTTGAACATGTCAAATAGAGTCTTCGGTCTGCTTTGTGCCGCTTAGTTGTCATCGGCAGCTTCGGTTTCGCCTTAAGGCAAATAGAGAACCCTCTCTCACTTGCAAATTTTGGATTTAGTCCTTGTACCTGCTTTTTATGATTTCATATGTTATTCGATAACCACTGAACCGACACATTTTTGACAATTCATAATATGACAATGTCACCAAAAATATGAAATACTTAAAACAATTATGTGGTCGTAAGCAATCCTTAAAATGTAGCGTCAAACCGGGCCACTATCTGCTGGCATGGTCACGACAAACAGGATTACTTTTCCAACAAAACTAGCATGCGGATCTAAGTGTGAACCATGTGCGCCCGCTGGAACACCTACGACACTTCATTGATTACGGCTTACAATATTACTTGAACAATTTTAGGCTAAACTCCTGAGTAGGCTAACAATTTTAGGAATTTCTGTTGACTTTGTTGCTTGCATGTTTACTAGTTTTACTACAAGATAAAATGGTACTCAATTATGTTTGTTTATTTCTGCTCACGTTTTAATCACTTAACATGCTCACTGTTTAAATTCTAAGTTCTGAGGCACTTTCCTTCTTGTTTAGATTTGTCTTAGATTTCGTGACTGCGCCGCATGATTATTGAGCTGTTCAGTGTTGAGTTCCTGTTCTCTGGAGGTTTATTTTGTGTTGATGTAGCGTAGCCAAGTTCTATGTATTAGTTTCTTTTACTGTCAGATTTGGTTATCATGTATCAGTATTATCAGTCATTTTCTTCTGTTTCATGGACAACTACTAAACTTTCATTGATGTAACGCAATAATAAATTAATGGCATGTTCACTGCTTTAGTCATTGCATTTACTTTATATCAGTGATGTGTGTGTATCATGAGATTTTATCAAAGTGCATGTGCATCACTTTTTCATTCAAGCTTCCGCACATAAAAACAAATGGATTTTTCTCTCTTCAAGGTTAATTAGTTTTTTTAAAACTACATTTCAATTTTGATCTCGCCTAACAGACATGGATTTTCCTTTACCCATGTTTGTGAAATAACGACCCGCCCGTAGCGCACTCTGATGGTTGTTATTAGACGGGTCGTGACAATTCCTGAAGTTCAACACTTGATAATTGAGCCCTTGTTCTCACTGACTGAGCTCTCCCTTCCGCTTCCTATGAAAATTTCCATGTTGACTTCTTGGCTTGAGCCCACAGAGCTCGTCAAGTTCTGCTTGGAGCTCGTCGTTACCCAACGATTCGATCTCTTTGACTACAGACACAATTCCACGCCCATGCCACTGTCTTTTATAATCTTTTGGACGTCTGGCGTGATCGCCATCAGCGTCTCTTCAGAACCATGACTTGCCGCTCTGTCTGCCGCAGGAACTTGCCAACTCATCCAGCACAGAGCATGTTGTCTCTTGTCACCGGGCTATCTGCCTCGTCCAGCGCAGGAAATCACGGACTCATCGAGCGTGGGAACTCGCCAACTCATCCAACGCAGGGCTCCCCGACTCATCCAGCACAGAATCTGGCCTCCTTCCATAACAGAGCTAAATGACTCCTCCATTTCAGGTCTCGTGTCCACCTATCCAGAACTCATCGACCACTTTGCATGAGTTCTCCCCGTTGCTTTAGCTCTCCTAGCAACCAGAACTCGCCAACTCCCAGCTTCCAGAGCTCGTTGAACTCGAGGCTTGAGCTTGCACACTCCTTAAGCTCGCTACTATAATGAGGGCAAATGTTGTGTCGCCTCGTCCACCATTCCAACCACACTCGCTCCAACTTCTATTTATGAAGTCCATGACGAACTAATAATTATCATTATCTCCCGCATTAGGAACTAATAACTATCATTATCTACTTAGTGGGCCGAGTGTTCCAGACCAAGTGTTTTCTTCATCATCTGACTCACGACCTGCCTCTTGAGCCTACTGAGTAATGGATCCATCATGATGGTAGAGTTTAGTCTTGGATTTTGAAACCCACGAAGAGTGAGTCATATCGCATGGCTATGCACCACGAGACCGTCATGGCCGAGTGGAATGAACTGAAGTCTCTATACTTCGTGCAGGATAAGCCTTCAACATATGTTCAATCTCTTTAAGGACCTCCATACCGTCAAACTGGATTCGTACGGTGACCTGATATCATTTGTAGCGCAGTAGAAGACTCTCGTCGAGTCTTGGATTCAAAACCAACCTCTAACTTTGGATTTTGCTACCCAACGGGCTCTAAAGGAAGTTGTTGGCATAACACTAATGATGGCATGGATACCGCCTCATTTATACAGTGTTTGTGCCAACATCTTATGCTCTCCTACTATTCTCTCTTTATCGAATGTTTGTTCCATGACTTTGAAGGTGACTCTGCCAAACAATGGTCTCTCTAACTCCCTCTCCAGCCTACTCCAACATTTTGTTGAATCCATCCCTCTGCCTACTAGTAATCATGGTGGTCGCAATGGGTCTCGGGGACATGGGCGCGAAGAATAAAATCGTACCAAGGGACAAAACACTCGCTTGTGTACCTGCTATAGTCGAGTAAGGCATATCGAGACCACCTGTTATAGAAAATATGGGATCCCACGGCAGCCACTGAACCCTTCTCACCCCGCCTCTCAAGCGGTGGATGCACCAAGCACATCCCGCTTAAACATTGGCACCCTGCGGGAGGAACTCCAGCATCTGTGGGGGTCATTCCTCGTACCTCTAGATTTGTCGCATCTACCTCCAATGAAGGTATATCATATTTTTTCCCATAACTCCTAGATAATGGACTCTAGGGGCACCAATCACATTACTCCGCAAAAACCTTCTCGCCATACAGATATTGTTAGTCCCAAATTGATCATTGTTGTCAATGAAGAAACCACCCTGATTTGCGGATCTGGAGATGTGTTCATCTGTCTATTTCTCTACACTATGTACTTCATGTTCCTGACTCATAGTTTAATTTTCTCTTTGTTAGTCGACTTACTCATGATCATTACTGCTCCATCACTTTTTTCTCATCTTACTTTGTGGTGCAGGATTGACGACAGCAAAATATCATTGATAGAGGATGGTTGTCTAAGGGGTTTTACAGTCTGGACCTCCTCGTCTTTATTCATTATCACTTATATTGATTGGCACCAACCTCTTGGCAATGCTCTTGTTCTTATTCCATAAAAGGTTCTTCCTGGTTTTCCTTTTTTTGAATTTACATGTGAATCTTGCATCTACGAAAAAACATCATTGTTATACATTCTTCCCTCAATGTACTAGAAGCTTTGCTTCATTTGATTAAGTTCATTCGGTGAGATCCTTATAAGATTACTAGTTATCTAGATTTCATTATTCTCGTACTTTTATTGATGATCATCTCATCTCTACTACGTGATGGCTAAGAATTACTACGTGTCTTTTGTTGATTCATCATTCAAACTCAAACTCAATTTTCGAGCTCCATTAAAGTGCATCGGACGGATAATGCTCGTGAATATACTAGTCACGAATTTTAGGAAATTTGCAATAAGTTGGGTATTATTCACCAAAGCTCTTGTGCCTATACATCGCCACATGGTGTGGCCAAGCGGAAGAACCACCACCTCCTTGAGGTTTCCCGCTCCCCTATATTTCAAACGCAGGTTCTAATGATCTATTGACACTTTACTATCACAAACGCATGTTATTTAATTAATTACATAACCATCCTGAACTTTGCGACTTTTTTCTCCATCATGTTTCCATCGATACCTCCCTTTCATAAAACTCCTCTTGTTTTGGGGTGTCTGTTTTGTCTATCATCTTGAACCTCTTGAGGACAAGTTGGACCTACGTGCTACTAAATATATCTTTGTTGGGTACTCTCACACATAAAAGGAATATGTGTGTTACTCTCCCACTGGTTTGAAACGGTAACATTTGCTAATGTCACCTTCCTCAAAATCAACCCTTTTATTCCTTATCCCCTCCTGATAACTTATCACATGCTATCCCACGTCCTAACGAGTCTATTGACTACTCACCACTACTTGTGCTACCGACACCACCTCCTCATCCTCGTCTAGATGTGTACACGCGCCTTCATCCTCACTCGGATACCCTGAGATAGATTCCCCCTCCTGATGACACTCCACTAGCTTATCTGATTATGGCTCCAACCCAGGATGTTACTCTCCCACTGGTTGGCCGCAATCTTGTGAAGTTTTGGAGATAAACAGTGAAAGGATACATAATGAGAGAGTGGATGAGCTATAGAGATGTGGGACCTTGTTTCCCTTCCCCCTGGCCAGTCCTATGAGACGTAAATGGGTCTACACTGTTAAGCAATATTCTGATAGGGCAGTTGAGCGACTCAAACCTCGTCATGTGGCTCGTGGTTTCACTCAACAATATGACATTGACTATGAAGAGAGTCTCACTAGTCACAATGTTGAATACAGTACAAGTATTGATCTCCTAAGTTGTCCATCGTTATTGGTAGTTGCATCAACTTGATATTAAGAATGCATTCCTTAATGACGATTTAGAGAAGATTGTCTATATGCAACCTCTTGGTTATGAAACCAAGGGGGAATCTCCTGTTTGTCGCCTCAAGAAATCTCAATATGGCCTCAATCAGTTCTATCAAACTTAGTTTAACAAGTTTAGTAAGGATGTTCGGGGTTTTGGATTCACTCAAAGCTCGGCAGACATCTCCTTATTTACTTGTTGTTGCATAAAGGAGCAACAATATTTTTTGTGTATGTTGATCATAGTTATCAAGGCGCGCGCCTAGGCGCGCCTGAGGCGCCGGGCGCAACAGGCACAGCCCGCCGCGCCTCAGCACAGATGAGGCGGGCGATTTGCCCCAGGCGCGCCTCAGGTGCGCCCAGGCGTGCCTAGGCGCGCGCCTTACAGGCTCTCAGGCGCGCCAAAGGCGCGCCCGGGCCTTTCAAGGTATTTTTTTTAAAAAAAAAATTTGATATAGGCAAAAACATGATCTTAGATGCACCCGAGGCACCCCCAAGTCGCACTTGGGCGCCCAATTCGCTGAAATTGAGCGAATTGGGCGCCCAATTCGCTGAAATTGAGCGAATTGGGTGCCCAAATTCCGCGATTTCGCTCAATTTCAGCGAATTGGGCGCCCAATTCGCTTAATTTCAGCGAATTGGGCGCCCAATTTGCTCAATTTCAGCGAATTGGGCGCCCAATTCGCTCAATTTCGTCTTTCCCCAATTTTGCGCCTCACGTGCCTCAGGCGCGCGCCTGCGCCTTGCGCCTTGCGCCTAGGCTCCAGGGACCCTTTGCGCCTCGGTGCGCCTTGCGCCTTTGATAACTTAGATGTTGATGACATTATCATCACAAAAAATGACCCGAATGGTATCTCTATGACCAAAAAGCATTTGGCCACAGATTTTTAGACCTAAGCTTTGGGTCACCTCCGATACTTATTGGGTATTGTAGTATTCAGGTAGCTAGGCAACCCGATGAACACATTATGTCTCAATGAAAGTGTTGCAACGATCTTCTACAAGATGTTAGTTACTTGGGTTACAAGCCCATTGACACACCAATGAATGTCAACCACAAGCTATGTGCTCACGAGTCCGACTCTAATTGATTTCTTCCTTATCCAGGGTATTATCGTCGCATTTTTAGCAAGATTATTTATCATGATCGTCACACGACAGAATATCTCATTTGTTGTTGACGTTGTCAGCAGGTTCATGCATGCTCCTCGGACATCACACCTTCAAGTTGTCGAGTAAATCCTCTGATATCTAAAGTAAGTCACGGGACTAGAGCTTGTTATAAGCCTTCCGCTTCATTATTATGGTGTAGATTATGTTGAATCTCTCGATGATTGTCGGTCTACGGGTGATTATTGCACATATTTTGGAGGGCACCTAGTGACTTAGTGGAGCAAGAAGCCAAAGGTGGTGACACGCTCCTCTGCGGAGCCCGAGTATCGTTTGTTTCTAGGCTCACATGGCTGGAGAGTCTTCTTATTAAACTTGGTGTCGATCCCCCCTTTCTATTCATCCTCTACTGCAAAAATCAAGTTGCATCCATATTGCCGAGAATACGTTTTTCATTAACGCACCAAGCATATTGAAGTAGAGTGTCACTTCATCTGAGAAAAGTTAAACTCCGCAAAATTGATCTATGAAAAGTTCATATTGTCAATCAACTCTCTGTTATCCTCATCAAGGCCTTGCCTCGCCCCCACTACCAACAGTTTCTTCCAAACTTTGTGCCTACAATCTTTATGCTCCAATTTGTGGGGGAGTATAAAAGAAGTATGCATGAAAAGCTCAATGTAAAGGCTCGCTTTCTTGGCTCATTAAAAGTTCTCTCTCCTGTACAGATTAAGGCTATATTTGGTTCGGCGGTGGCGGGTGCATCCGGTGGGTCGAAACGCTACTAGGACCTAGAGGGGGGAGGCGGGGGTCGAAACGAAGCGGATCGGGGTCGTTTCCTTCTTGCTGAGGGTGCAAACGGAGCAAACGCCGCCGGCGGCCGTTTGTTTACCCGTCGTCCGGCGGCGTTTGCTCCAAACGGAGGTGGCGAAACGCCGAACCAAACGAAGCCTAAGCTTACACTGTGGTTTGAAATTAAGGTGTCCACCCACCTATATATATGTCTACATGAACTTGTATTTGTTGACTTAATGTGTAGCAAAAAAATTATTGCACTTCGTTTTTCGCTTTTCTACATATATCAATATGTGCACATAACTTTGAATACATGTTCCCTTTTACTCTTCCTAATCATTCAATATTTATTCATTATCTTTCAATATAGAATTTGTTCAACCTATTATTCTTAATTTCACATGGTATAATAAAAGTTTATAGTATCTGTCGCCAAGTAATTTACTGTTATATAATACTTCAATGATCTCGCCATTTAAATCACATGCCATTAGCTCGGTAAAGGTATATCTTAGCAAATTACCAAACTCCGTTTTATAATATTAAATATTAAAAGTTATATACTTATTGATTGAATATTTTAATATTACATCCACTAAAATTACATAACTTAGACTTCATTGGCCTACTAATCATGTCATTATCTGCAAAAGAAGAGGACGCCAAGAAACAGAAATATAACGGAGAACAACGAGTATTAATGCTTTGTGTGAACTTACCAATCCAGTCCATGGCATAAACTTTTAATCCACTTTCATTCAGTAGCCTTGCAAATTGATTATACCTTCCACTACAAAAACAACATAAAGTTATAAACATACGGCACAAATTATTTGAAAATCTTTAATAAGCATGAAAGAAGCAGTAAAAGAGCATACCCGTGCTCATTCAAGCCGTGCAAAAGAACCACTAATCCTCTGCAGAATACAAATATTAATAATTGCTGAAAATGGAGAATGAAAATTAACTGAATCTTTAAATTCAAAAGAAAAGAAAGAAAGCTGTCAATGAGAAGTTATATTTTGTAAGCCACTCGAGCGTAAAATGTCTTATTAGCATTTTTAACACATTAAATCAAGGTGAACAGTAGAACTACAGAAGAACATGACGACAAAGGAATGGGGGCAGTGAATTTACCTGAGTACACTGCAGGCTACAAAGTATTAAATTGACGGATTTAAACTAATAAATAAATTTACAACTGTACAAAAAGTGGAGAACCAGTTGAGGTTATGAAACTGCATCATAGCTTTTGTTTATACACTAACAATTTACATATATTCCCTTTAAAAAATTCCATAGCCATGTCTAATCTGTGCATACAATCATCAATTGTTCTTTTTAGGGATTCAAAGTCCATAGAAATTATTTAGCACTCCAAATGAAAGAAGAAGTTTCGTATTATTGTAATACGGTCTTTAAAAAAATATTAAGCAGTACTTCAAAGCAACTCATACAAAATCATATCAAGTATTTTTCTTGAATTTGCTGTCCCACTAAATTGGCTATCCTTTATCATATAGCCCAGCAAGTATCTGTCTTGGATCAACCACTTATTCAACAATGGCGAGTCCAAAGGCACTCCCTTTTAAGTAGGAATATGACCTGTTGGAATTCAGGTGAATATCTTAAGTATAATTAATTTTTCCTTTGGTAATTTGGTGTAAAGACAAAATAACAAATTGGTCCGTAAATACTCCTAAAAAATCAATGAGTTCTTAAACCTCTAAGAACATGATAAAGGAGGATGCACAAAAATAACAACGGCACTAAAAGAAAACAAAAGGAAGAGTAAAAACTTTATATTACTAGAACAAACAAAGCCCGGCAAGTCACAAAATAATATTGATACTGTTGAGATGTATTTATCATTATTATGTGAGGTTTATTCTTAGTCGTGTAATATTGTATTTGTTTTCCTGATCCGCCTCCATATATAAAGGGAATTAGGGCTTCCTCATTATAATTCAAGTCTTTTTTGTCTCAGAGCCTTAAGTGATTAGGGCTCCTGCGTATCCACCTCTGCATCCCGCTTCCGCATCCTGCTTCTGTCCCGCACCCGTCGCCCCTCCAGAAGCTGTACCCCATCCCCGCATCCCGTCCCGTACCTGTCCCGCCTCCGTCACGCCTCCAGAAGCCTCACTTCTTCTTCTTCCTCCTCTTCTTCTTCTTGTTCAGCCTCTTTTTTACCGACGAATTGTCGTTGTTTGGTTCTTTTGACACCGGAAATGTGGCTCTAACTTGATGGTATTTTCGGTGTCATTTCTTATTGGAGGCTCATTCGTGATCTTAGTTTTTGTTCCTACTTCTATGAGCCAACCCTAATTTTTATCTAGGTGTTTGTGGGGCTTCATGTGCTTTTTCTTGCACATCATGTCGGGTAATGATGGATCTCCTACTCTCTCTTCCGGTGTCGGGATCTCCTCTATTACCTTATCGTCTGGTGGCGCGGCTCGGTCCAGTCATGACCACAATACTCCTTAAATCACTGTTATTAGATTGGATGGTTCCAATTTTCTTCCGTGATCTCGGGTTATTACCCTTGCCTTAAAGAGCAGACGTTTGTTTGGGTATGTTCTGGGGACCATTCCGACACCGGCCAAAGATTCTCCGGACTGCCTACAGTGGGAGTCTGAGAACTGTCTTGTGATGTTTTGGTTGACAAACTCTATGGTTGACTCGATTGCTCGAAATTATCTGTTTTTGGAGACTGCAACGGATTTTTGGAAGAAGGTTGAGGCTACTTACTCCTGTCGGGGTAATGCTGCCCAGATTTTTCAGCTGCGACGGAAAATATTCTTCCTTCGTCAGGGTGATTGCCCTCCGTCTGTCTACTACTTTGAGTTCACTCAACTATATCAAGAGTATGATCACTTTGACTCTCTCACTCTTGTTTCTCCTGAGGATGAGCTCCTCGTTCGAGCTCGGGAAGATAGGAACAGAGTTTTTGAGTTCCTTCATGGCCTACACCGCGACTTTGATCCGATCAGTGTGCAGATTCTTGGGCGCTCTACTCTGTCATCTTTTCCTGAGATTGTTAGTCTGGTTCAACAAAAATTTGATCGGCGACAGACATGGACCCCAGATACTGCTCTCGAAGGTTCTTCCCTGGCTATTCAGTTTGGCAGTAGAGCTCCACGTGATTCTAGGCCCAAGTCCACCGACAAAGATCACTTGCTCTGTGATTACTGCGGCAAGTCTCGTCATACTCGGGACACCTGCTTTCGTCTTCATGGCTTTCCTGCACCACGTGGTGTCCATAGTTACGGTCGTTCTCCAGGTCGCTCTACTCAGCCCCGCTCTGCTCACCTGTCTAATGCCTCTGAGGAGACGCTTCCTCCCACTACCCAGTCTGCTCTGGCTTTATCTGTCGATGAGATTCATGCATTCCGGCATCTGATGCAGTAGCAGACTTTCGAGCCTTCTGGGTCCTCGTCTTCCTATACTCATCAAGGACCCTCAGGTGCTCATAATGCATCCTCTCGTCCCTCTACCCACTGGATTATCGATTCTGGAGCAGCGGATCATATGACCGGCTCTGCTACACATTTTGTGTCTTACCTCTCTTTGTCTGGTCGAGACAAAGTGAGCATTGGAGATGGTTTCGTATCTCCAATTGCTGGAAAAGGAACAATCCCCTGCTCATCTCTTACTCTTTCTTCTATTCTTCATGTACTCAAGTTTACTCGCAATCTTCTCTCAATTAGTCATTTGACAAACTCTATGAATTGTTTTGTGACATTTTTTTCTCTTCTTGTGCATTTCAGGACCTGAAGACGGGGACGGTGATTGGCGTTGGTAGTCTGGTGGATGGGCTCTACATGTTTGATTCTTCCACTCCTGCATCTTTTCCTCAGGCCTTTCATGCTGATCAGGCGGTCACTTTGGAGTCCTGACATTGCCGCCTCGGACATCCCTTTATTCTGTCTACGAAACGTTTATTTCCTACTTTGCCTGTCGTTTTAGTTGATAATTTTCATTGTAATGCTTGTGAACTTGACAAACATCATGTTTCATTTAATCATGTTTCATTCCCTAATTTTGCTCCTTTTCATGTTATTCACAGCGATGTTTGGGGGCCTTGCCATGTTTCTTCTATTTTTGGGTGTCGTTGGTTTGTCACTTTCATTGACTGCTTCTCTCGTACTACATGGGTTTATCTAATGAAGGCTAAAGATGAGTTTTTCCTTTTATTTCTGTGTTTTCACAAAATGATTTCTACGCAATTTGATAATACTATCAAAATCCTTTGTATCGACAATGGTCGCGAGTACATGGATTCTCAATTTGACCGCTACCTTGCACATCATGGGATTATCCATCAAACGTCTTGCGTTCACTCTCCTGCTCAAAATGAGGTGGTCGAACGCAAAAATCGTCATCTCTTGAAAGCTGTCCGGTGTCTTCTTCTCCATATGCACCTTCCAAAGTACTATTGAGTGATGTTGTTCTCACTGCCGCTTATCCTATTAATCGTATGTCCTCTCGTGTTCTGGGTTATAACATTGCTCTTAACGCTCTTGGGGTGTCTCCTACTACTCTACAACCTCGTATATTCAGCTGTGTTTGTTTTGTCCATATTCACCAAAAGACAAAACTTGATCCACGAGCTCACAAGTGTGTTTTTATCGGTTATGCTCCTACTCAAAAGGGTTATAAATGCTTTGATGCAGTGCTTAAGAAAGTCTTTGTTACCATGGATGTCACATTTCGTGAATCCGAGAGCTACCACGGGCCCTCACTTTAGGGGGGATCTCTTCTATGTTGGAAGTGAGTTCATTAACTCATTTACTCATTCCTTCGTTATATTACCATCACTCGACTCTGTATCCTATTGTTCCTGTGCCCACTCATGCTGCTCCTATTGTCAAGCCTCTGCAGGTTTACTCTCGTCGTCCCAAGGGAACGAACACACCGGCCCCTATCAGAGTCCCAGAGCAGACATTTGATCCGTCACCAGGTTCCTTTACTCTAAGGGAAGGTACTCTACACAACACTCATTATTCCAATTCATCTCTAACGGCTTCCCATATAGCTTTTCTTTTCTTTGGTTGTTACGTTCATCCCTACTTCGTGGGAGAATGCTCTATCTAATGACAGGTAGAAGGCGGCTGTGCTTGAAGAAATGCATGCCCTGGATAGGAATCACACATGAGACCTAGTACACCTGCCTAAAGGAAAGACTGTTCCGAGATGCAAGTGGATGTTCTCTATCAAACAAAACACTCGAGGAGTTATGGAAAGGTACAAGGCTAGGCCGGTTGCTAGAGGGTACACTCAGGCGGCAGGTATTGATTACCATGAGACCTTTGCACTGGTTACTAACATGAACTTTATAAGAATTCTCATGTCGTGTGCTGCCTGCAAGGGGTGAAGTCTCAGCCAACTGGATGCAAAAAATGTGTTCCTTACTTCCTTCATGGTGATCTGGAAGAATAGATATACATGGCTCTATCTCCCGGTCTCTCTCCTAGAGGATCTGAAGACAAAGTGTGCAAGTTGATGAAGGCATTGTATGACTTGAAACAATCACCTAGAGCTTGGTTTGGAAGATTTTACAAGCAATGACATGCTTCGGATTCTCCCAGAGTAATGGGGATCATACTCTTTACATCAAAAATAATGAAGGAAAACTAACTGCTCTGATAGTTTATGTAGATGACACCATTATAACAGGAGACGATCAGAACGAGATTCAGGCAATGAAAGTGAGACTGACGAAAGAATTTGAAATAAAAGACTTAGGAAAACTCAAGTACTTTTTGGGTATTGAGGTTGCAAGGTCAAACATGAGATATTCATATCACAGAGAAAATATACTATTAACCTCCTTGAAGCTTCAGGAATGAGTGAGTGCAGACCAGCTGACACTCCAATCGAAGTCAACCACAGACTTGGAAAAGATGATGGTGATATGATTGAAGACATTCCCAGTTTTCAGAGGCTTGTTGGAAAACTGATCTACCTGTCGCATACTCGCCCAGATATCTCCTATGTTGGAGTGCTCGGTCAATATATGCATTCCCCGAGGACCCGTCATTTAGATGTTGTTCATCGTGTCCTCAGATATCTCAAGTCCTCTCCTGGGAGGGGCATCCTGTTTTCATCAGATGAAGAGCTGACTATTGAGGTGTACACAGATGCTGACTGGGCTGGATCGATTGAAGATCGACGGTCCACGTCTGGGTATTGCACTATGGTGGGTGGAAATTTAGTCACCTAGAGTAGCTAAAAATAGCATGTGGTTGTCAGATCTAGCACTGAGGCGGAGTTCAGGGCTATGGCTCACGGAATCTGTGAAGGGCTAAGGATACAAACTATTTTGACTGATCTTGGGCATGAAAGTAGCGAGCCCATTAGGCTATACTGCGACAACAAGGCTGCGATTAGTATTGCTCACAACCTTGTGCAACATGACCGTACAAAACATATTGAAATCGACAGACACTTCATCAAAGAAAATATAGATAGAAGCGTTGTTGTTACTCCATTTGTGCCCTCTGAGCAATAATTGACAGACCTCCTCACGAAGGGATTATGCAGTGGTTTCTTTAAAGAGCTTGTTGGCAAGTTGGGAATGTTCGACATCACACACACAGCTTGAGAGGGGGTGTTGAGATTTGTTTATCGTTATTATGTGCAATTTATTCTTAGCCGTGTAATATTGTATTGTTTTCCTGATCCACCTCCACATATAAAGGGGATTAGGGTTTCCTTATTGTTATTCAAGTCTTTTTTGTTTCCGCAACAGATATAAAGATTACAAATTAATATTTTCCAAAATAGAGAATTCACACAAGATTATACACTAAAGAAAAGACAACCAATCAATAAACTTACAATGCTTACAGAATAGAAGGTTCGGTGGATGTCTGATAAGGTGTCGGAAGCCGGAGGGACGATAGAATGCAGAATTTGGACAGTCGGTGGAGAATTGGAAAGCTGGGTGGGGTTGCTGGCTGACAGATTGTGTTTTATGTGGGCTGGATGACTGGGAACAGCAGGTGGGATAGATTGTAGGGGCTGTTTGAGAAGCTGAGGGACTGACTGGAGGTGCTGGGGGACTGAAAGAGGCTACCAGCAGTATGGAGAACCCAGAATGGATAATGGACAGTGTCTGGGTGTAGGAGAAAAGGCAGGATTTTGGGTGCAGGCCGGCTGTTGAAGTGCGGGCAGGGGCTGGAAGGGGTAATAACGGCGTTGGGGGCTGAGCTTGATGAATGATGAGAAATGAAGGTGCCCAGGTGCTGGACAGGTTCCGGAATAGGAAAAGGGTTCGGAAATGGGGTTTCAGGTGGCATGAATTAATTCCAAATGAGACTGTTTGGGGAGATTATGGATGTGGGAGGCTGTTTGGTTGAGAACTAATAGAGGAAGTTTGGGGATTGATCAAAAGTTGAAGTATGTGAGTGGGTGAGTGCTGGATGTGGAGTAACTGCCAGAGACAGGAGTCGGGGAGGCTCTAATTGACAGTTATTGGGGGGCTGTCGGCCCAGAGTTGGGCATGGGATAGAGGTTGAGGGGAAGTGGAGAGGGGATTGTGGAGTGGGAATGGGATTGATTTTAGCAGTGACTATTTTTTTGGGAGGTGGTTAGAAGTGGAGTAGTGGTTGTTGGCTAGGGAGTGGGGATGGAAGTGGAAGGGTTGTGGGAGGCCAAGGGTTGCCGGAGAAGATCGCCTAAGGTGGTGATGTCGGCGATCGCCGGAGAAATAAAAACGGAAGAAATTTTACACGATGGTGGTGCAGGAATTTTGAGAAGATGACGGTGGCTTAAGGAAGGTGGTCGGTGACGAGAAATTGATAACGGAGAGGAGCAGCGCTTAGTTATTAAAGGCACACCAAGGCACAAAGGGGTCTTGGAGCCTAGGCTCAAAGCGCAGGCGTCTGACGAAGGCAAGACGCAACCACATTAATTTTTAAAAAATAAGCATTAGATATCAGTTCATCTTCTTAATCAGATTTTTCATCAATTCTATTCATTAATCATTCATTACTATCAATTATAACTCTTAAAAATAGAATTAATGTGGTCATTTGCATCATATTTAAGTCATAACACTCAATTATGTTTCACGTACACTAAATCATGCAAAAAACTATTGAATTTTTACATTATTTCTTTCGGGAAAAAATGGTTTGTAACAGAAACCGCACTTAAACGTGCATTTTTTCTCCAAAGGCGCAAAAAAACTGCACGAAGACGCAACCCTCTGAGCCTGGTGTCTTAGGCGCGTCTTTAACAATATAGGAGTAGGGTTGAGCATATTATTCAAAACTCGGAAGTCGCTTGGATATTGAGTTGAACCGGAATCGGCTACAATTGATTCGGCTCAATTTGATTCGATTCAATTTGAGTCGAATCACATTTCTAGTTGATTTTGAAACTGTCTTGAATCGCTCGATATATGATTCGAATCAGTGCAAATTGATTAAAATATCATGTACTTATTAATATATTGTTACTTTTAAATTAAAAATACTAAAGTATAAACCTAAAACTAAAGGATCAATAATATAAAATAGTGCGCAGAAGTTATTTAATGTGAAAACTCAATAGGATGAAAATCACTGGAAGATCGGAGTTCAATCCGGAAAGCCGCCACTAAAACGTATATAAAACAAATAAATACTACATATTTTCCGGCCTCGATCCACAAAAGATCTCCTCCACTTCACTGCGCAATAGAAATTACACATTATAATTAATTAAAATGCAGGTACAAACAGGAGCAAACGGCGTATTTGAGAAGTCCTCTCCGATAAGTCTCATTGAATTCATGCAATTTTCTATGAATCCGAAATGTGTAGCGAGACCATATCAACGTCGTTGAACGACGTCTGAACAACCTTTCAAACAGCGACGACAACGGTGATTTCCAAACAACGTCAGCATCGTGAAGCTGCACTCACAACGGCCTAGGATATATTCCTCTCAAGGTGGTTAGAACTCACTCCTAAGCTTCTTTCCTCCTTCAACAAAATGAAAGCAGAGTGACTCTTGCTCTTCGAGGCTTGGAGTGTGTTGAGGTGAGAGTTGCTGCCACCATTTATAAACTTTTCATCCACCTTTGAAATGAGTCACGTGGGCTGCTAGGTAGTAGGCATTGGTCCTCCACGTGGCTGCCAACTTTTTCCATTCATGCATGCTGGTTGTATAAGTAAAGGATGGATTTTTTTTAATCTTCTTACATGCAGACAAGACCCTCCTTTTTAAATTCTTCATGAGGCTAGCGGCTTGAAGGTAAGTCAGTCTCCTCCTTATTAGTATATAATAATGATGGGTTCACCATCATTTATAAGAAAGGCACCCCCATGATCTCCCTCCAAAATAGAAGATCATGGGGTTGACTAGTCAACCCCACCTCCCATGATGAGGAAAACATGGGGGGTAGGGCCAACTCCCTCTCCCCACTTAGGAAAACCACCGCCATTGGGAGGTAACCGCCGGCCGGCCGCCACCACTGGCCGCCGCCGGCGGGCCGCCTCCGCCGGAGAGGCCGCAGCCGGGCGGGCAGCGATCGCCGGACAGGTCGCGGCCCGCCGCCGGCTAGGCCGCCGCCGCGGCCGCCGGACGAGCCGCAGCCGGCCTGGCCGCGGCCGCCGTCCAGCCCGCCGCTGGCCAAGCCGCGGCCACCGTCCCAATCGCCACCGGTCAGGCCGCGGCCAGCCAGGCCGCTCCCGCCGGCCAGCCCGCCGCTAGCCAGCCCGTCGCTGGCCAGGTCGCGCCCGCCGGTCTGGCCGCGGGCGCCGGCCAGGCCGCCGCAGGACTGGCCGCGTACTCCGGCCAGGCCGACGCCGGCCTGGCTGCAGTCCAGGACGCCCCTTGGCCGGCCGCCGCCGACGCATGGCCGCCCCACCGTCGTCGGCGGCTTGCCCACCGTTCGATCGGGGTGGGCTCTCCTTACCGTTCGATCTGATGGGTAACCATCCACAAGCCGACTACATTAGTGGTGGGGCCCGTCATTATCCTCCCCAGAAGGCTATAAAAGGAGCCTCAGGGTCTCCTCATAATTCATCTTTCGGCTCCCAGTCATCTTCTTCCTCAGGCGATAGCTCTGCCGGACTCCTCCCTCGGATCATCTTCCAGCCACCACGAGCCACCACGAGCCACCAGTACACCACGAGCAGCAAAACGCCTAAGTCCCGCAGCGAGTAGAAGGAGGAAGGCGACCCCTGCAAGCAGACGCACGACGAACCCGCGCTCCAAGCTTCAGAGCGTCAGTGTCATCTCATGCATTCCAGTGTACAAATCGCTCCCGCGGTGCAGCCTGTTGCCCGCAGGGAGTCGTAGACCTTCTCTCTCACCCCAAGTTATAACGGGAGCGGCATGTCGCCTCGATTCTCAGAACGCAATGTAATCACGAGCTTCTAGTGGATTTAGACCGGCACGGATCCGGTCGCGTGATTTTTTACCCAATTGAGGGGTTTTTCCACGTCATCACATCCTGAGTCAACCTTTCTTTCTCTCTGACTGTGTGCGCGCTCGACTGCTCCGCAAGCTAAGACGGTCCAATTGAATTCGGTCTGAACGGGGCATCGAGCTAGCCCGCAACAGTTTGGCGCCGTCTGTGGGTAACTGATTCCCAGCATCCTTCCAAAGAATTAGATTACCAGTCATGCCGCTTCCAAGTCCTGCTCCAATGGCAAAAAGAAGCACTCGCACCGCTGAAGGATCCGCCCTTGGCGGACACGTCGAGCGGGCACGCTCCCACTCTTTGGTAGACGTGTCGCTAATGGCTGAAGCTGCTTTTGCCCTCGTCACCGCCCTGGAGGGGCGTGTTCGCCAGATGGAAGAGCAACAAACTGAAATGCTCACCCTGCTCCGGAACCTGGGAGCACCTCCTGCACCCGCGGTGCCACCAGCACCCGCAAATCATCCGCCGCAGCTGAATCAACGCAGGACCCAGGAAGTTCCTTCAAGGCAGGAAGGGCCCGAAGAATACTCCGAAGCTGCCAGCTCCGCTCCCCCGGCCCAGAGAGGGGCCGGAGCAAATCACCATCGTCACAACCCTGTCAATGACGTCAACCTTCCTCCGCTTGAAAGATTTACTCGAGAAGAGATTCGAAAGGTCATCGCTGAAGAATACCGCCAGGCAGGAAGAAGAAATGTTCACGCCCGCCGACCGCTTTGTCAAGGCTCCCCTTTGGCACTACAAATTTTTGACCATCCAATCTCGTATGGGTTCAAGCTCCCGAACATTGAGACGTTCGACGGGACAGACGATCCACTTGAGCATGTTAATTACTTCACCACCAATATGAGGATCTACAATTCCCCAAACCAGTTGTCCTGCCAAGTGTTTCCGGCAACTCTAACAGGTCAGGCCCGAACGTGGTTCCATTCATTAAGGGCAGGAACCATCGCCAACTTCACGGAACTGACAAGGCAGTTTGTCGATCAGTTTATCGCCAATCGCAGGATCGTTCGCGACCCCTCCCACCTGTCTGGGATCCGCCAGAACGAAGGAGAAACCCTGAAGGACTTCTTCCGCCGTTTTACTGCGGAGGCCCGCCAAATTCCAGGGGTTGACCCCGAGTTGTTGCGAGGGGTATTCCTTGGAGGCCTCCGGCCTAGCGGCTTCTACCTAACGCTGATGAGAGAGACTGTCCCAAGTTATCCTGACCTCGTGCATCGGGTGGAGGCTCAGATCGCGGCCGACGAAGTTATCGAAGTCCATCGCCAACAGTTCGATGAGGCCCAGAAACGTAGAAGGGAGAAGGAATCGGCCCCCTAGCACCAAGAAGGAAGATTCCAAGAAAGGCGCCTGAACGGGCAGCGCCGACGGGACCACCAGAGGGATCAACCACCCAGGGATTATACTCCCCTCAACACCACATGCACAAATGTGCTCTATGTCATCCAGAATGAGTCAGCGCTACATCGGCCCAAGAAGCCAACCCATAATCCCAGAAATGATCAGTCCAAGTATTGTGAGTTTCATCGAACTACAGGGCACACCACCGAGGACCGTGCCCGCCTGAAGGAGGAGATCGAGCGCCTTATCCGCCTAGGACTCCTCGGAAGGTTTTTGCAGGGACGTATGCCGGACCAGCAAGACCCGCCTAGGCCGCCCAGAGATCAGCAGAACGTCCCCCCGGGCGGAGCAGGTGGTAGGCAAATGGTCAAAAATATTGAAACCATTGTCAGATCACCCGTTCTTTCAGCTCAAATCTTCTCAATAGGCATGCAAGGAGGCTCCCATGAAGACAAGAAATGCAGACAGGACACCACTATAACCTTCAGAGACGAAGACCTCGTCGGACTCCGAACACCTCACCAAGATCCTCTCGTGATCAGCGTCGGGGTCGGAGACCCCTGTTATAATGTCAAGCGAATCCTCGTCGACAACGGAAGCTCAGTCGACGTATTATTCTACTCCACCCTTCAGAGCATGAAGCTCTCCAGCCAATATCTGACACCGGCAGACGGACCGGTGTACGGCTTTGATAACCATCCAGTTCAGGTACTGGGCATGATTGTCCTCCCAGTTACCATGGGGGAATTTCCAAGGCAAGTGACGCACGAATTCCATTTCGTGGTGGTAGATTCAAACTCCGCCTACAACGCTATTTTCGGGAGGCCCGTCCAGTCCATCTTCAAGGCCATCCCTTCGATTCCTCACCTAGCCATGAAGTTCCCCACTCCGGGAGGAGTCGGAGACGTGCGCGGCAACCAAAAGGCCACCAGGAATTGCTATTCTAAGCAAGCACAACCAACCAAGGCCACTACGTTAAACATCGACGACTTCGACCTGCGCGACGAGACGATATTGCAGCGGGGGATGCCTATGGAAGGGCTGGTCGAAGTTCCCCTTTCTCCGACAAGCCCGGCTCGCACCATCCAGATCGGGTCGCTCTTGCCGCAGCAGGAGAAAGAGGAATTGACAGCCTATCTCCAAAAGAACAAGAATATCTTTACCTGGGCTGCGGAAGATATGTCAGGCATAGATCCTCACATTATTCAACACTCTCTTAACATCAACCCAGCATGCAAGTCTGTCATTCAGAAAAAGAGAAATTTCGCAAGTCTGTCATTGAAGAAGAGGTAGAGAAGCTCCTCAGCGCCCAATTCATCTGAGAAGTAAAATACCCAACCTGTGTGGCTAATGTTGTCTAAGTAAAGAAATCTTCGGGAAAGTGGAGGATGTGCGTGGATTACACCAACCTTAATCAAGCTTGCCCAAAGACAGTTTCCCTCTCCCTAGAATTGATCAGTTGGTTGATTCGACTGCCGGGCACCAACTCTTCAGCTTCATGGATGCATACTCCGGGTATAACCAGATTCGAATGAATCCTGCGGACGAGGAGCATACCGCCTTCCGAACTGACGAAGGAATCTACTGTTACAAAGTAATGTCCTTTGGGCTCAAGAATACAGGAGTCACCTATCAACGGCTCATGAATAGTGTTTTTAAAGACCTTATCGGTAAGACGGTGGAGGTATATGTCGACGACATGCTGGTTAAAAGCGTCCGTCGGGAAGGTCGCTTGGAAGATCTCGAAGAGTGTTTTAAGATCCTTCGACAGTACGGCATGAGGCTTAACCCCACAAAATGTGCCTTCGGGGTAACGTCACGGAAATTTCTGGGGTTCATGGTAACCCAGCTAGGGATAGAGGCCAACCCCGAAAAGATTAAGGTTGTGGAAGACATGTCACCACCTCGATCCATTAAAGAAGTGAAACGGTTGAACGGGAGAATCACAGCACTCTCTCGATTCTTGGCACGAACCGGGGATAAATACCTTCACTTCTTCAAGATTCTCCGGGGAGTCAGAACCACAGGCTTCCAGTGGACGGACAAATGTCAATCAGCTTTCGAGTCACTGAAGCAGTACCTGGCCTCTCCTCCGCTTCTATCGAAACCGGCCTCAGGAGAGACTCTTTTTCTGTACCTCGCTATTACACCGGCGGCTCTGAGCTCCGTGTTGGTAAAAGACGAGGGAGGGGTTCAGCGCCCCATCTACTACCTTAGTAAGATCCTCTCAGACACTGAAACCCAGTATTCAGTTGCGGATAAGACAGCCCTGGCACTCGTTTTCTCAGCAAGGAAACTCTGCCCCTACTTCCAGTACCATACCATTAAAGTTATGACCGAGCTACCTCTTCGTGCTATTCTTCAAAAGCCAGAGGCATCGGGCCAGCTGGTTAAGTGGGCGGTCGAGTTAGGTGAATTTGACATCCACTTTCTGCCGCGCCCCGTCATTAAATCTCAGGTCTTAGCGGACTTCATCGTCGAAAATACTCTGCCAGCAAAACCAGAAGGCGTTCCAACAGAGCCAGCACAAGGATTGACTATGTACGTTGACGGAGCTTTCGGAATAGAAGGCGTCGGAGCCGGGCTGCTTCTCATAAGCCCAGAGCTCGTCACTCTAGAATACGGAGTCCGATTGAAGTTTCCTGTCACTAATAACATAGCAGAATATGAAGCCTTAATCGCAGGACTCAGGCTCGCCATCGACTGTCACGTTAGAAGGTTAACGATCTACTCCGACTCCCAGCTCATCGTCTCCCAAGAGGAAGGAGAATTTGAGGCGAAAAGTGAACAGCTTGCCCAATACCTCCGACTCGCGAAATCTCTCCTGCTTCAGATACCACAAATCCAAATTCTCCACATCCCTAGAGAGCAGAACAGCCAGGCAGATGCCCTATCAAAGCTGGTCACATCTCCCTCTCGCTATCAGTCAAGAAGGCGTCGAGTTGAAGAAATTGTTTTTCCCAGCATTCTGGGGCCTTAGGAGGTGGCGGAAATCGGGGAATCTAAAGAGTCATGTATCGCTCCGTTGGTAGAATACTTAGAGAACCAGCGGTTGCCAGAAGACCCAAAGGAGGCCCGTCGCCTCAGGATGAGGGCGGCCACCTTCACGCTGATCAGTGGAGAACTGTATAAACGATCCTTCGCAGGGCCCTACCTGAAGTGTTTGACGAAACCTGATGTTGAGTATACCCTCCGCGAGGTTCATGGAGGAGTCTGCGGAGAGCATTTGGGAGGAAAGGCCTTGGCCCGAAAAATCCTGCGCCAAGGTTTTTACTGGCCAACCATGAAAAAGGAAGCGACAGACTTCGTCCAGAAGTGCAAGAATTGCCAGCTACACGCCAACATTCTTCGGCAACCTCCCGTTGCCCTTCACACGTTGCAAGGAGCTTGGTCATTCGCTCAGTGGGGAATAGACCTCCTCGGCCCTCTACCGCAAGCCTCGGGACAGAGGAAGTTCATCATCATGGTCATCGACTACTTTACCAAGTGGGTGGAGGCAGAGCCTCTCGCTAAGATTACTGAGGAAAATGCAAAGCAGTTCGTGTGGAAGAACATCATCTGTCGTTTTGGCATACGAGCAATTATCATCACCGACAATGACACTCAGTTTACGGGGAAATCTTTCACCAAGCTGTGCGAGGACTTAAAAATCGAGTTACGACATACTGTTGTGTCGCACCCCCAATCCAATGGGCAGGTAGAGGTGACCAACCGAACCATTCTGAAGGGACTAAAGGCATGACTTGAAGACGCTGGGGGGCAGTGGGTCGACGCGCTCCCCAACGCGCTATGGGCGTACCGGACAACAGAGAGGACCCCAACTGGGGAAACACCGTACAATCTCTGTTATGGAACTGAAGTTATTATCTCGGTCGACATCGGCGTCCCAAGCCCCCGGATCTCCAACTTCAGCCTCCCGGCGAACGACGACGCTCTCCGAGACAATCTAGATTTGATTTCCGAGATCCGCGAAGAAGCCGCTCTCCGTACTGCGGCCTACCAGCAACGCGCAGCCCGCTATTACAACCGCAAGGTAAAGCCCCGACCGATTAACGTGGGAGACTTGGTCCTCCGCACTCTGGAAGCGGCTGGGAAAGGAACGCAAGGCGACAAGATATCTCCAACCTAGGAAGGACCCTTCATCGTCACGGCTATGGTGAAACCAGGAACATACAGGCTACGCAACGCCGAAGGAAAGACTCTCCCCCGCACCTGGAATGCGCAAAACCTGCGTTGATTTTATCAATGATGTCCAACTTTACGTTTTTGTAAATTGTGTAACGTATTTCTTTCTGTCAAAAAAGAAATTTATGATGTGTGTAAGTCGCGGGCCTGAACCCGCGCAAGTTATCTTTACTTAAGTATTGCATCATGTTGCTGCAAATATTGTCTACTAAACCAGGAGAGCTCATGCACTCAAATTCCCCGTGGGGGCCTGTCCCCCTCACGAAGAAGCCACGAGCAGCCCTCGTGCAACCTAAGCCGCGAGCCTGACTCGCGCACCCCATGGGGGCCTGCCCCCCTCACAAAGAAGCCGCAAGCAGCCCTCGTGCAACCTAAACCGTGAGCCTGACTCGCGCACCCCGTGGGGGCCTGCCCCCCTCACGAAGAAGCCGCGAGCAGCCCTCGTGCAACCTAAGCCGCGAGCCTGACTCGCGCACCCCGTGGGGGCCTGCCCCCCTCACGAAGAAGCCGCGAGCAGCCCTCGTGCAACCTAAGCCGCGAGCCTGACTCGCGCACCCCGTGGGGGCCTGCCTCCCTCACGAAGAAGCCGCGAGCAGCCCTCGTGCAACCTAAGCCGCGAGCCTGACTCGCGCACCCCGTGGGGGCCTGCCCCCCTCACGAAGAAGTCGTGAGCAGCCCTCGTGGAAACTAAGCCGCGGACCTGAGCCGTGCAACCTAAGCCGCGAGCGTGACCCGTGCAACCTCGCAAGGGCCTGCCGCCCCGCCGCCCCGCCGCCCCCCCCCCCCCCCCCCGTTCGCGACAAAGCCGCGAACCTGAGCCGCACAAACAAAGACGTGGACTAAAGCCACGCGAACAAAGCTGCTGACTAAAGCCGCGTAAACAAAGACACGGACCAGAGTCGTGCAAACGAGAACAACTAAGATGGCATGAAAAGAATAATGTTATTACAAAACAACTGGAATGATATAAAAAGGGGCAACCAGCGCCTAAGGTTAGCAACGACGAATGCTGAACAAAAGGCAAAATATAGCACGACCAACTAAAACAACAAAATGCAAATACACAGCTGCAAAGATAAAAGTCTACTACTCGTCGTCCGAGCCAGAACGCTCGTCTTCGGAAACATCTGCAAAGCTAAAGCCGGATGTGTCGCATCCCAAACTCTTGCTAACCAGGCGGAAGGCCTTTGAAACACCGCGCCGGAGCGATAGCTCACGAACATCATCCATCTGGGGCTCCACCTCCTTGGACCAAATCTCGTCGCGAACCTCCTCTGCAATCAAACTACGGTCTCTCATGTAGTCCAATGATTCCAGGTATTCTGCAAGTCCCGCAACCTTCAACTCCGACACGTGGCTATCAGAAGACAGCATCTCCACTTGGGTCTTTGCCGCCCGTAGCTGAGTCTCAAGACCGGTGGCTTCCTCCTGTGCCGCCTGCAACTGGGAATCCAAGCCCGAAGTCTCCTCTTTCGAGTGCTTCAAGATCTAGGTGGTCCTCTCCACCAGGGTTTTCTTCACCTCCAAGGTTGCACGTGCATCATCTAGCTTGGATTTCAGCACCAACCCGGTTCGGCGGAACCGCGCAATGTCCCGATCATATTCCTCCTTCAGGGAGGCAAGCGAGCTCGACGTCAATCGGAGCTTCTCCTGAAGGGCAAGGTACCCATCCTTCAAACTCACATAGTGGTCATTTCTGGTTACCGCAATCTGGGCTTGGGTCTCTATCTGCGCAAGGAAAAGGCAGGCGTTAACACCAAATAATAAAGAGAAAAAACCTCCACAACAAGTCAAGGCACTTACCGCATCATTCATTGCGCTCGAGGAAGAGGACATCTGAGGGGCCACCGCCTCCGAAGACACCTGAGGAACTGGGGACGCAAGTATCTGCACCTCGGGAGTTGACTCGAGACAGGCATCGAAAGGGGTCGTTGCCGCTGCCGTATCAATATCGCCAGGAGGTTGGCGATCTGAGCTGCATCCGAAGAGATGTCACACCGCAGCAGGCGCTTCTCCTCCACATAGACAAAAATATTAAAAAGGCGGTTGACTGGTTTGTGAGGCTCTGAAATCCCAAGCACCGGAGAGAATTCTCGTTCCTTCCCCCTCGCTCGGCGACAGCGGTCCAGCAGTGTGTCTCGCGCCTCGGGAAGGCCCCATGAATTCCTAACATACCCAAACAAAGTGTTCCCATGTCGACGATCTTTTCGAGGCTCAAACTCCAACCATTTTTTGTTGCTGCGAACCTCCACCCGTTCGCCGCCATCAGAGCAAACGTCGCACCAATATCGGAACTGGTCCAAGGAAGCCGTCCTCCATGCTCGCGAAAGAATGCGGTCAAGCCCATAATTCGGGCAATTCCAACATGGACAAACTGTGAAATTGGCACATCACTGTTGGGTACCTTGGTCAAATGTACTGATTTGAAGAAGCCTCACCCAACTCAATGATATACATCATAATGTATTTGATGTATGTTTGAGTTACTTGTGCAGGTTAAGAAAGTACTGGAACTGAAGCAAAAAGTTTCAAGTCCATGTCGACACCCAGAGGGAAAGTGTCGACACTCAAGAAAGCTTGTGTCGACACCCGTCAAGCAGTGTCGACACTTGGATCATTGTGTCGACAACCTGGGATGCAGAGTCGACACCAGAAAGATAGCTGTCGACACTGGAGCGGTGTCGACACCGGGTGAAGAAAAGCGCAGACTGGGGGGTGCGCGACACAAGGCCTGTGTTGACAC